>VYZW01057782.1:763-59686 GCA_013401315.1 Balaeniceps rex | reverse complement strand
TCCATACACATATACACAGATGCACATACATTAATAGATCACGAAACAATTGTACTCAGGTAAAGCCTGTATATAAATCATGTTTCGGTAGCAGCCACTCTGTTTTTGTCAGATTTGTGGAACTGCTGGTTAGGTATCATGGAAGAATGTGTCATTTATTAAGTGATACTATCATGATTTATAACATGAACATACACCCCTACCTTTTGGCATATGTTACTTGAAAGATTGAACTCCTGGAGAAGAGATTCCTCAGTAAAAGTATTTCTTTAACATTGTTAAAATCTCTCCCTCTAAATCTTAACCTTATGGAGTTCTCAGAGCTTGGGATAATGTCGAATTTATTTTCTTTTACTAAAGACTAGGAACGTAAAGATTAATATTTACCTATTTTAGAGCACTGTTGTGTATTTTGCAATGTAAAAAGCTAAGAGTTGGTATTAATAAATCTTTCCAGAGCAGAGGACTGTCTTTCTGGTAGTAAAATGTATGTGTAAATCATATGGTATATAGCTATACTTCATTTTTCTCTCTTCCCTCGGTCCATCTCTCTCCTCTGGGGCCCCCTACTTCTGCGTCACTAAATTCTTAACTTTCAATTTTCTGGATATAGTGCTGTCATGATCCTGGTGAGGATTCAGTGGAAGCAACTAATGAAACTTGCCTGTCAAATATTTATTTAAATCTTACTTACATGCAGCAAATGAGTTTGTAAAGGGAGTTACATTTGAGCATCTGACCCTCTTGAGGAGCTGACAGACAGAGAGTAGCAATGTATAAGTGATACAAGCTGAAATATTAACTCATAGTCCTGCAGAATATAGATGCAGAAAAACGGAAACATTGGCTTAGATGGTGCTATGTTGAAGATCGTGGTATGAATGCAGCTCTTAATTACTAATTCAAGGAAACATAAGTATTTCCATTGTCGTCTTAGAATATAAATGGCAAGGAGGGGATTGATAAGGATTAAGATACAATAAAATAGCCTCTAGAACCTAATGTCTTTTGTAACTTTATGAAGAAGATCTAGAATGATAGTTACATGCTTATCGAGGGATTTATTTTTATCTCTTTGGATTGCGTTATGTAACTCCTAGATAGCATTTCAGACTTGGAGAAAGAATTACACGTTGCTTGTCTCCTGGAGGACCAAATACGTAAAAGACAAGTAGCGTGCTGCTGAGACTTGCATTTTGTCTTTCGCCTGGATTGCCTTCCTGATGTCGGGTAACAGGGCCAACATTGGGATGTTTCATTTGTTTTTGTATTCACTGTGGGTGAGGGTATCCTACAAATCCTTTCAAGTAGAGAAAAAGAAGTTTCATTTTGCAGTGGCTTTAGTTTTGATGGCTTGAGTACCTGAATTCACTCAGTTTCTTCTTTTTATCATAGAATCATTTAGGTTGGAAAAGACCGTTAAGATCATAGAGTCCAACTGTAAATCTAACACTGTCAAGTTCACCACGAAACCATGTCCCTAAGTGCCACATCTGCATGACTTTTAAATACCTCCAGGGATGGTGACTCAACCACTTCCCTGGGTAGCCTGTTCCAATGCTTCATAATCCTTTACGTGAAGAAGTTTTTCCTAATATCCAATCTAAACCTCCCTTGCCGCAACTCGAGGCCGTTTCTTCTCATCCTATTGCTTGCTACTTGGGAAAAGAGACCAACACCCACCTCACTACAACTTCCTTTCCAGTAGTTGTAGGGAGTGATAAGGTCTCCCCTCAGCCTCCTTTTCTCCAGGCTAAACAACCCCAGGTCCCTCAGCTGCTCCTCATAGGACTTGTGCTCTAGACTCTCCACCAGCTTCCTTGCTCTTCTTTGGACACGCTCCAGCACCTCAATGTCTTTCTTGTAGTGAGGGGCCCAAAACTGAACACAGTATTTTGTGTGCGGCCTCACCGGTGCCGAGTACGGGGGGATGATCACTTCCCTAGTCCTGCTGGCCACACTATTTCTGATACGAGCCAGGATGCTGTTGGCCTTCTTGGCCACCTGGACATACTGCCAGCTCATATTCAGCCGGCTATCAACCAACACCCCCAGGTCCTTTTCTGCCAAACGTTTTTCCTTTTCAAGCACTATTTCAAAGTGTTTCTTTTGCTAGAGAATAATTTTGTTACCATTCTGAAATAACTAGAGAAAGGAAACATTTGGTTAATGCTGTCCTCCTTTTTACTGAATGCTTTTGCTTTCTTTTATAAGCTTTTGCTGGTACTGAGGGGGCATGAAGTGCCAGGGTAATTCAGAGCTCATCATTAGGGTAGGTTAGTACAGGCAGGCAACTTGTTTGGGGCCACTCATGTACGTACACACACCACTTCTTTCTGCTTGCCTTAAAAATTGTTCTGATGTTTTTCCTGCTCAGCTGTGTCTCCGGTTTGGTGCTCAGGGTGAAGGAACTGAAGTGCCGATATTGTGATTTACATAGTTGATTAGATTGAAGGCACAAATAAGACTTCTAAAGGAGAGTCTGAAGGTGAGCCGTTGTAGCTTAGTTCCTTTAGTGGAAATGTCTGCCTGTCAGCAGGATTCAATTCAGCCATGTAGTTTTACCAGGATGTACCAAGCTGAACCTGAATGCAGATGAGTCTGTTGAATTGTTTCCTCTTTCTTTACCAACCTGAATAAAACACCTCTGTATGTGAGAATGAATCATTGCCCTGGTGCTTGGTTCCCCAGCGACCCCAGGGTTTGTCTCATCCATACCTTATGACCACCCTAAATAAATTGGCCTAAAAAGTTAAAATTCAGGCTGGTAATGCTCTGAGACACTGAAAATGCAACTTCTCCACCGATGCATCATATTCCTGTTTTATTCAGATTTCTTTATCCAATAACAGTCCTATTCCCATAGCTGACCTGAGAGAGGTCTTATAGTTACCTTTCTTATTTGTGAGAAGAGGGTTAGTGGTAAAAGATTTTACCTGTTCTTGTGCAAAAAAACCCCAAACCAACAACCAACCAAAAAAACTTGCGTGAATTAGTCCCTTATTCAGTGAACTTCCTGTGACTTTTGGAGGCAGGGTTACAACTGTCAAATTCGATTTGGTTAAACCAAATTTGACTTTGCCCCCTAGAACTACTTGAAACAGATGATAGCGAAAGACTGAATTTGCGGGAAAACAGATTTTTTTGATAGCTCTAATTTAGGAATTGCAGAAGGTCAAGGTAATTGAATTGAAGAATTTGACAGTTGAAAAACTGAAAATGCATTTCAGTTTGCATTTCACATAAGAAATTCCTATTTGTTTTACAGTATTATGATTAACTTTGCTAGTGTATTTGTTCATTTTGGACACTAGGAAAAACACTAAGGCACTTCAGTGTTTTGAAATGAATCACTATAGATTTTGTTTACTAAGACCATGAATGATTAGATACGTAGTTGAAAAGAGAGGCCTCAGCTTTTTTTCAGGAATCTATAAGCATTGGAAAGACTTTTTTAAAAAATTTTTTATTTTTCTAAAGAATCTTTTGCTGAAAGTCCTAAAGAAAAGCCACAAATCTCTTGGGAGATTTACTGGTAGTTATCACAAGAACGATAAAGGTCTGCTTATATCATGACTGCTCTTTTATTTGATGTTGAGTGCCTATTGGCATAGACCCCAGATACTGACTGAAACTCTACATGTAAAACCAAATAATTACTCCTGATAGGGATAATATATCAGCACTAGGACACTGATAGTGGTAATTCTCCATGTCATTTACATAGTAGATAACAGCACTACAGCAACTGATAAATGATTAGCTTAAGTTATGAAACGAGGCACATGTGTGTTTTCCTAGTTGGGTATGTGAGAATTACAGTTAATTTTTATTTATGCAGGCCTGTAATTTAGACAGTGATTTCAGATAATGGATTTAGTGAGACAGGAAGAGAAGCATGTTTTTTCATCTCACTGCTAAAGGTACACTTCATTTTCCTTCTAGTATTTCAGAGCATGTGGAGAGAAGAGGGAAGCTCTACAGGTCTTACAGAGTATGTATAGGAGTATGTATAACCCCTCCTCAGTGTGTAGTGAGTTTCCAGACATCCTTATATTCATAGGATGCTCTCTCTTCTTACGCTTCTTCCAAACCGGAATAGGAGGGGAAGGAAATGTCTGTCATTTCTTCCTGCTTTCACTAAGCTTTTGGATACACGGAAATACCCAAGGAAGGGGATTAAAGCTCTTCCCTGCTCCGTGAATCCTCCTCATACCCCTGTAAATCTGTGTCTGGTTACTGTTAATGAAGATACAGTAAACTGTTATCTGTCTTAATCCAATCTCTTATCTGTTAGAGATCAAGATGTGCCTCAGGATTCTGGCTGATTATCCCACATCTGTCTGTGATGGAGGTCTTGCAGCTGGCTCTTGAACAGCTGGGCTGTGCAGCTGTCAAGCGATAGTGCCTCCACTCTGATTTAATATGGCAATTTCTGTCTTCCTCAGTTCTAGTTTTGCCTTCCAATGTGAACTGATTTTCATTTAATTCTGAAATGATGAGCAAATTCATGTATAAAATATTCATCATGCTTTCTTTAATGCAGCCAGATATACTTCCTTAATGAAAGCAATCAGCCAGAGGTAATGAATTTATTAACAAGCTAGAATCAATCCTTTGCCACGCACACTACCTACTTACATACACTTGGAGCATGGAAAATGAGTATTTTATATGCCTTTTGCTCCCTGTTAAATGATTTGTTTTGCTGATAGTCACTGATTTTTGCTATGAATTTGAATGAATTTATATGAGGAGAGTGGTAAAAGGCACATGATAAAACTTGAAATTAAGCCAGGAACAGATGATCTTAACAAGGGGTACTACCTTCTTACCATTTTTTTTTAATATCTATTTCCTTCTCCTAAAACATGGCCTGGTCGGGCTTTAGCAACCTAGTCTGAAAGTCTGTCTGTATTTGATGAAAAACAGAATATCCTGTGAGAGACGTAGAAAAATTGCAATGAAAGAAGCGACATGGAAGAAAAAGCAGATTCGAACAATTCTTTCAGCCACCCACACTGTCACAGCAAAGCTTCAGGAGGGAAAGACAGAGGTTTGGGAATTAATGTGGTTTTGTTCAGACCTTGGGAAAAAACATATAGGTCATATTATAAGGGCCCAATGTCGTGGTTTAGCCCCACTCGGCAACTAAGCACCCAACGATGCCCTTACCCGTGCTGAGTAGTAACTTTCTCCCCACTGAAGTTACTGGCACTGCTTAAACAGTGCAGTGCTATTCAATGCATTTATGACTATTAAAGTCATACTTTTGGCTGCAGAGGTGGTTTTTGGCAGAAGCGCTGCGTTTTGAACAGTTAGGGGGGAGACGTGTAAAAATCATGTGCTTAGCCCAAGCCACCCAAAAGTGTAATTACAGCTGAAGCAGAGAGGAGCAGTCAGACTAGACTGTATAATCACTTCTTACACATCTTTTGGCTGCTGGAAATGTCATCAGTCACCATAAATCTCACTTTATATAAAGATAGTAAGTAGAACTCATTACAGCTTTTTGGCTGTTTATGTTTCGCTGCTGGCTATCGATACGTGACAAGGCAATGTTAATCTTGTCTCTCTGGCAGCCAGGAGAAGAAAACCGCACATGGGCATCCAGAGGCTGCAGAGGAAGCACAGAAATACACACACTGGAAAAGGTGGGGAGGTCAAGTTTAGCATTCAAACCCTGCTCATGACTAACTTAAAATACTACCCTTCAGCTGTGAAGGGCTGGATTACAGCAGCAAATTTGACCAGACAGACCACACAATGAAGTCATCAGTGCTGAGACCCACCAGCTTGAAAAAACAACAACCCCTGGTGTTAAGACAAATGCTTTGAAGAGTGGTTGATATTAATCAGGTGGTGCTACTGGTTTGGAGTTCGTTAGTCATTCTGTATGAATAAAAATCCTGATAAAGGATGTAATAACATTACAGAGCCAAGGCAGTTTTGTAACACAAGAAGCCACAGATCTGAATCCTACTTAGGGGGAATTGGTCAGGGTCCATTTCAAAATTCCTTAAGCCAAATTCATCTCTGGGCTAACTCCTTTGAAGTCACTGGGGTTACACAAGGAATTAATTTGACTCTTCGGCTCTGTACGTTAGCAGAGATCTGACTAGTGATCCTGCTCGCCGTGCTGGAGGTTTATCGTTTCAGTGTGGTTTCCTCAGAGGAACTCCCAAGACAACCCATCGCATTCCCACTGCGGGCAGCCCTCATCTTCCCCACCCTCTCTTCCCATCTGTTTGTTAATTGCTGTGTTAACAGCTGAACAATTTTGTTTGTTAACTATCACATACAAAAATATTAAAATATCTCCTTTTTTGTTTTGAATGTTTTTTCACATCTATATTTGGTAACCTGAGTAGAAAGCTGGGCATGGCCTTGGCTCAGTGGGAGAAGTTAAAATTTGGTGTGCCTGGCTGCGCTTGGACAGAATTGCTGTAATCTGACAGAAGTGCACTGTCTGTTTCTGTCCTCCTCCTCGCAGCAAGCAGTGTTTGTCCAGCCACATAGCGAACTGGGCCAGGGAACCAAAATGATTGAAAATTAACCCAGAAAATCCATGTTCAGCTAAATCCTTGAGCTGCCCCGCTGCAGAAGAGGATGTGGTAGCAGAAATGGAGGGCTGAGAGCTGGCCGGAGGTTACTGGCAGCGCTGGGCATGGCCTTCAATGCCCTCGGTGGCTCTTCTGGGCCATTGAAAGAAGGGGAAGAATCTCCAGCCACCTCCAGCTACCTGAATTTTTTGCATATGGAAGGCTACTGAGTTTTGTGTGTCCCTTGTCTCTTGTCAGCGGCTGTTAGGGGTGACAGGAGGAGGAGAAGGGCCTGGCGAGCTAATGGTAGCGCAGAGGAGCTGCTGGCCAGCCGATGGTGGTAACCCTGGCAAAGCCAGAGGTGCTCAGGGAGCTCATCTGGTGAAGCTGTGTGGTCTCAAGGGAGAGATGATCTTCAAGGATTCCTGTTTTGCCCATGGGTGATAACATCTCAGTCCCACTTCAGGGATCTGTATCCATTAAGCAGTACCCTCATGACCTGTATGGATGTTCAGAGTGTCCATCTGCGCCCACGGATGTGTGCACAGCACCGAGCCCTGGCTAGGCTCTCCAGCTACATGAATGTACGTGAGCAAATGTGCCCTCGGAAGCGTTAGCAGAGCTTGTCCCTGGGAGATGGGTCAGATGTCTATGATGAGCAAGCGTTGTCGATCATCTGAGGGATTTTTCTGTACGCGAAGAAAAGTGATGTAAACTGGTGTCTAGCATTTCTATTCAAATCCTCCTAGAGTTTTGAAACATGCAAAATATGTAGCAGCATAATTTTTTCCGCACTGAATGTTGCATATAACCAGGAAAAAACGTTTTATGTAGGTATATTTTATGAAGTGAGGGCAAGCATTTATTAATACTGGAGCAAATAATTTTTCACCTTTTTCTCTCTAGCTCTCTCCCTTTCCCTTCTGCTCCTGTTTTGGAGAGAAGCTTGTCACTCAGTGGCCAAGTCAATGAGACTGACATCCATCTGCTGAGGGGTTGCTTTTGTAGAACCAGCCCAAAGTCTGGTCTGCAAATTACTCCCATATTTAACATGATGGGCTGGAGGGGGTGGGGTGTCTAAGAGTAAGATAATATGATACTTTGAGGAGCTGAAATACCCACTGTGTTGCAAGTTAAAAGTTGTTGGGTTTCGTTTTTTTTTCCCCCATAGAAGAACATTTTAAAATACAACAAAGTGATACTTAAACGTTATTTCTCAAAATATGTTTTGTTGTGTTACGCTTGCTTCTGTCAAAGGATACTTTGGATTACAGTTTTGGTGCTATGTGAGGCTTCCCCTGAGAAGTCCATGTGTTTCCCCTTGAAGGACATATACTCCCTCTCTCAGTCTTATCAGCCACAGGCCTACCAGGACAGTGAGCAATGGAATAGTTCTCCAAGTATTGACAGAAGATGCTTGAGAATGTAACTTCTTCTCTAACGAACAAGCAAACAACAACAGAGTGCAGTGACACAGGGAATTATGAGATGAAAGCCTGCTCTGTAATCAAGAATTAATAGTGAAAATCTTAACTAAATTATTTCAATTATAAATTTGATTTGAATCTGGTTTTCACCAGACTGTGCCAAGTGGATACTGGCTTTGCAATTTTGTTTTTGATTTGATTTTTTAATGTGATATTACGATGTATAATTAAAATAAAATATGTAAGGTGGTGAGAAGGATGTGAAGCTGAAAAAGTGAAGTTCGTCAGGCATTTCTGGAACAAAATGACATACTCCATTCCAATTATTGAATCAACAGACCCCTGTTTTTCCATTTCTTTTTTCCTCCAAAAGAAATTGTTTGGGCTTGATCATGAAATCCATTGATGTACATATATTGACAGGAGTAAGACATGGTTTCACCTATACACTATAGCACCATGCAAGTAAAAAATGCAACTTGTTTTTGAGCATCGAAGGGACAAAGCGTTGTGGTTAGGAGATGACTAGTTGGAGGTCGCTTACTGGGTCGGTGGCTTTCCCAGTGGCAGAGTCTGAATTTCCTCACGATGAACCTGCTCCTCAGCCTTTGAGTCCCCTGATGGAAGAAGCTTGCTGCTTGCTGTCCTGCACCCAGCTGGCACACTGCAGGCTGTCTTCTATGCAGGAGAGCCCTGGTCCCACGCCTGGAAATGGTTACCTTCTGGCTTAGTGACTTAAAACTATGGTTTTATTCATACACCCGTGTCCTAGATTTTCATCATTTGATTTCCAACTTTATAGCGTATGTGGTACTCTTACTTAATACAGCGCAGAAGAAAATTTTTGATCATGCTGAAGGATTTTGATACACTGAAGCTGTTGTTCCTCAGTCATTTTTTTCAGCATTTCTGCTGTGTTGCAAAGGATAGCAGGTAGCTGACTCTTCTAAGCTTTAGAGTTTAGAAAATGTGTTATTTAAAGTAAGACACACTTCTAGGATGTCAAAATAGTGCAGCAGATGTTACTGGAAATAACATGAAATAAATCGTTCTACCATTATGTGACAGGTAGAACACCTATAGAACATCAATTGCACAATCAGAATTGTGCTTTGTAGTCCTTAACTTTTCTTGCTTGGGATGTAATGACCGAATAATTTCGGTTTTGAGTGGGATGTCAAATATTTAGATGGCATAATAGGGGTATCCTGCAACTGTTTCCTTTTTTCTATACAGAGTTTCTTAGGGGACCACCTCAGCTGCATGCATTTTTTTTTTCTTCTTTTTACAAGAAAGAATGGCTGCTGTCTCATCTTCTTACAAACTGGACAGAGTACAGGTTAATGTTTTGTCTTCTCATGAGAGAGGAATCAATACAAAAAAAGGAGAGAAGGGTAGAATTGGTAAATGGCAAATAAAGTGCGTAAGTGAGAAGAAAGATACGATTTTTAAAAAAGCTTGTTAATCTTTCTGTGGTGCTGTCTTGTGTTTCTACAAACTTCAGATTATTCTCCTTTTTTCCATAACAAATATTTTAGGTCTGCATCTGAAGTAGATTTGAGCAATTTTAAATACAAAATAGGATTACACATGTGCATGAAGTTCATTATGTGTGTAGATCGTGGAGCAATGTGTAGGTTTAAGGTAATCTGCAATCTTTTATGTGTGAGGAATCTCTTGTGTTTCCCCTGAAGGCATCTCTGCAGAGTGGTCTCGTATGCAGAACCCAGTCTTTCACCTACCAGCCCAATAAATCTTTCCTTAACACAGACATGTTGAAAGGTCAGTGCCAATCATTCATGAGAATGAACACAAAGACAAGGTTAACCCTCATTTCTGGAGTCAGCCAAGCTCTGTGTCTTTTGATTTTTAATGTTTGAGTGAATCCCTGATGAAAACCAGAACATTCACATCTTCCTTCTGTGGACATTTAGCGATTGACAAAGTTCCTGTCCTCCTCTGCCTGGCTTCTGAGCTCCCAGGGGAGGTTGAGCTCTCCCTAGGGATCTGGGCAGCTGGGTGCCACCAGACCTTTCTTTGGGTTGAAGTTTGTTTTGCTCACCTGGGCCTTGTCAGTGGTGGCAGCAATACTTGCAAGGCTACAGGGCGGCAAGAATGACAGGACATGTTTATCTGAACTGTGTGAAACCTCTAGCATTTTGTTCTGCTTCTGGTTTTCCTGTGGTTTGATTCTGTGCGATTCCATATTCAGTGTTGTGGACATTTGCTGAACCCCTCTCGAGCAAACAGAATCGAGTGAATTTCAAGAGAAGCACTGGGACTTTGAAGGGATGACGGTAAGAAATCCAGTCAAATTTTAATTTAGAATATTCAGATTGCAAGTCATCCCCAATCCCATTGCTGCTGTTTAGCTTAGCGTGTTCTTACTTCCAACAGAATTATCGATGTTTTTGCTGACCTTGGAAAAAATGCAGAAGTGACACAAGAAATGGTGGTTATGAAAGCATATATGCAAAATCTTCTCTTAGCTACAAAATACACAAAATGAGCTGGATCAAGTAGGGAAAAGTTATGGAAAAATAGCTTTTATTTATAGCATAATCTTTTGAAGGTTCTTACTACCTGGAAGGTAAAGAAAAGAGAATATATTTGTTTTGATATAGTTTTTACCCAGTGACCATTGGCGTATGTGACGGGGAAATACATGTGCTGAAAGAGAGGACTGCAGTGTGCCGTGGTCTAA
This sequence comes from Balaeniceps rex, assembly GCA_013401315.1. Taxonomy (NCBI): domain Eukaryota; kingdom Metazoa; phylum Chordata; class Aves; order Pelecaniformes; family Balaenicipitidae; genus Balaeniceps; species Balaeniceps rex. The sequence continues at coordinate 49,013 of VYZW01057782.1, read as the reverse complement.
TGTGGCGAATTTCCATTGTGTTTAAAGACCTAAATAAACTTCGGTTTTCAGAAGTAAAACATCAGCAAGTGACATCTGAAACAAAGTCGGGACCTGGAGTTCGATGGGCTGTTACAGAGCTGGCAAGAAATCCTTTGGCAGGCTTGTTTGCTGTGTTTCTGAGGAATTTATAGACAGTAATTGAGTATGGTAGTGCACTTTTTTGATTAAACGCTCTGGGTAGGTATGGAGAGTGGTTTGAAAGTAGGGAATAACCATTAAAAGATATCCTAAAATGTTAGCCTATTAGAGTTTTTCAGGATGACAGTTCAGTTGTCATGGTTGAGAAGCATCTCCTTGCAGCACTGGCTCTTGGAGGTCATTGTTCCAGTGCTGCTCAAAGCCCAGACTAAGTGGACCCCTTCTCAAAGGAGCTGAGCTGGCTGTGGGTCGGTGACTGGTGCCCATGGGATGCTGAGCACTTGAAAATGCGGCCATCGTTGACCGCATCAGTAGTTGCTGAGGTTTCAGCGTGTCTCAGGGTCAAATATTTATATATGTGCCAAGGCGTGGGCTCTGCAATCTTTGCTTTCCAGGTAGGAGCTGGTGTCCCCCCATTCAAACACAAACTATGCAGACAGCAGCATTCCTTACATTGCATGAGGCATTAGTGCGCTCTCCCTTACTGCTTCAGGATAAATACATACCCCAGATTCAAGTTGCAGCAGGTATTAAAAAATTAAATAACGTCCCTGAAATCATGTTTATTAAGCACATTTGCACATTGTCTTTTGAAGAGTGTATGAAAGTTGAGTTAAAGGCTCCTGTTCTCAGGTTTTTATTTATAAGAAAAAATGCTTCACCTTTAAAGGGAAGTAAAAATGAAAATTGCCTATTGCTGTCTCTGATTTTAGTGCTCCTAGCACGGTTTGTCAAGCTTTGTGAGGAAGTTATGCTCAGTTGCTCTTATTTTATTTTGCATGCATGCTCTGCAGACTATTTTTTATTTATATTTTATTAGACAAATAACAGAAGGAATTAGAATATAAAATAAATCTGCATAAATTGATATAATTTTCACCAGACCAGCATAATGGTGAAGAGAAAATCATCGTTGTTACCTAAGATAGATGGGCATGGAAGTGTAATTTAGTGGAACTAATGTATGCAAACCTATGGGTATTGGACTGAGACTCAGTGGACCTGGATTAACATTCATGAAATGCTTCCCTCGCTGTGTCTCATTTCAGATTGTACAGGGACAACATCTTCCTATGAGAACTATTTTAAAATATGCTGCTTTCCTTTTTGGGAACAATCATTACTATTTTTAGCAAGTCAGAATTTGTACTTCTTGAGAAAACAAAAGCAATTAAGGCAATAACAGCTAAATTAACAAATGAGTACTTAATTATCCATAGAAGCCAAAGCCGGAGAAGCTCACGGGGGTGCAGCATGCATGCGTTCCCTGCCAGGGCACCATGTCAGTATGTGAAGCTCTATTATCAGAACTGCAAGGTTAAATCCAGTTTTCAAAATCTAATCTTATTACAAATGGCGTCTTGATGCAAAAGCCTCTTGAAACTCCATTTTTCTTAAATAGCCCTTCGTTCATGAAATGATTAGAAATTTATTTAGGGCAGCCTTTTTGTTCAAATTCTGCTCTCTTGACTTATACGGTTCTTTTGCAACTATATGCTAGATTGAAATCTTCGGCTATACTGTGTTTGTAACCAAAAAGGAATGGCTTCTTATCTTTTCTGGAACTGACATTCTGTTCTGTAGCTTACGGTGTATTTTTTTGGAGAAACTATTAATCTTCTTTCTGTGCTCTTTTTATTTTTCCTCCACACTTGCACAGTGGCTTTTCCTGGACCCAGTGTCACGTTCAGCTGCCGACACACAATCCCTGCCTGCTTCAGTGAGAGTTGTGTGAGGCCAAACAGGGTGCTGAATTGTACAAGCTCTTTATTTCTTGGTTTTGTGGGGTTTTACAGTCATTGTCTAACCGTAGAACTAAGAATGTTTTCCTTATAAATTATATTTAAATGTTTTGGCTGTTCTGACTTAAACCAAAACTTTGGGGATGATGGTAAGAGATGTCTTTTAAGAGGGTAGGAGTTTTGAAACTATACTGTAGTATAGTATACTGTATAATATATTAATATATTATACTATGCTATAGCATAGTGTAACTACGGCAGTTGCCAAAGCCTACTGCTAATATATAGGCATAGTAACCCTTCTAACAATTAAAAAACAGGAGAGAACATGCTGAAGTAATCAGCCAATTTTGCAAAATTGCACACTGGAATGACCAGCTTTTGTGTTTGAGTATGACATTTGATGAAATTATCCTTCCTAAATAATCCTAACTGGGTTGTTTAGGTCTTATTTTAGTAATTTAGATACATAGTTTAGTCAGAGATCACATTTAAGATGCAACTAAAGTAACTAAATCTCATGATGTGTTTTTATAAAGTTTTTTTTTTTTTTTCAAGTTGCTGTTATGGTTATATTTATCTACTGAAAGGTAAAATCTCAGGAGATTAATTTTCTGTCATTCTGAGATAACATCTTGTGCAACTTTAGCTTCCCTGAATTGGAAAGAACACACTTCCACCCCACCCCGGGTCCAAATTCAGAGAAAAGTTTTGGTGGTGGTTTTTTTTTTTCCTGCAAATTCTAAGTGCAGCTCATCCCTCCTAAACAAAATATTTTTGTTCCTATATTATGTTGCATGATTTTTTTTTCCTTTATTTCCCTTCCCTCCCCTCTAGAACCTTCTGAGGGTTGTTGCCATGGTAATTTTGAAGTCACTTCATTCAAGGTGGCTTTTGCCCCTGCCAAAACCTTCTGACAAAAATCAGTCTCCTAAACTGTATGCCTTCTGAAGCCCTTATACACATTGTCAATACGTATCTGTCATCTTCCAAGGTCTGTTTGTAGTATGCTCTAGAGCCCGGCCAAATTGTTCAAGTCTGTCCCTGTACTGAAAAAAACAAACAAGAAAACAAAAAAAGCCCCCCTGTGATCTAAAAACAAAAGTTAGAAAGACAGAAACAATCCTGATGGGCCCTGGGGTGTTCCCATCTCAGTTGCCTTCACCCGTCCCCCTGCAGCAGGAGAAGGACCTGCCCGCCTGCAGCCGCCTTCAGGCACAAATGTGGAATACAGCCTGGGGGACACCACCGTGCAAAGCACAAGGAAAACTGTGGGCCAAGCAGATGGTCCAGTGCTGCCAACTGCACCTCAATTTCTTTGCTTATTTTAGAAATGGGCAGTGGTGCTGTTGCTCTTACTTTGTTCTTTGTCAAATTGACATTCAATTCATTCATGTTGTAAGCTCATGGAGGATCCATGCTAGGATCCGTACAGTGCCCGTCACTGGGAGGGAAGTAGGACAGGAGTGCGTACGAAGCCAGGGTCGGCGGCTCGGGGTCATCTCCGGTCTGCCCCGCAGCGAGGCGATCCATTGGATGGACGCCAGTGTGGGGTCAGAAATCGAGTCACTGGACACGCCAGCATCCCCTGACCCTGCCTCCCCATAGCATGTGTCACTGTGGCTGCTCTCATTTAGCTTTGGTTTTGTCTCAAGCAGAAAGGTGAAGCTTACAAGAAAGGCTATCTCGAACTAGGATGGATAAAGCCACTCAGCTCCCTTCATGTATCTGGCTGCAAAAAAGATTTTGGCCACAGGAATTTGAAGTATCCCTGAGCTTTCTGAAAAGAAATGTGTTTTATAGGCTTTACAGATCCTCTTCATCCAGCAAGTGCTCATGCTGAGAGTTTGCACAGAGATGCAGAAGTCAACTTGTTGGCCCTAAATAACTGGATCTAGTCCATGGTCTTCACGTCACTTGGCCTTATTAAGCGTTTATGTGCATCTGTGAAAATTCCCCATACTAATTTCTCATTCTAACCAGCATCTTAATATTTCAGACAGAACGAGTAATAAGTGAGGCTGAGGAACCAGTACTGACTAATGACATAAGGGTTAGATTGCCTGTGCTTTGTGATGAGTGAGTTACGATTCACAGGGTGGTGAGACAGGCTTGCTGGTGCAACATGAAATTGCTGCTAAATGAAGAAAAAAAACTTTCAAAAAAATCTTGTTATAGATAATCAGTGACCAAACAGCTTTCATGTGTAAAGGCTTTCTCTTATCATGCTGCAAAACAAGACCTGTATAAATCTCTGTATTTGGACAGAGGCACTCAACAGAAAATGAATAAAAAAATACGTTGCTTAACTGGAAACAGTTGAGTAATTTGGTCTGGCTGAGCTGGTAGGCTGGCATTATGTTGTGAGAATATTCTGGAGAAGAGAAATAATTTGTAGGTATGTTCACTTCCCTATTTTTTTCCCTCTCAGAATAAAAAGCAGTTATTATAGAAACATTGTAATGTAATACGTATCCATCTAGTACACATTTCTCTGTAACAAATGATATGTTGCAGGCACTCTGTGTGTGGATGTAGAAGTAAATGATAATGATTTTCAAATTTAAATTCCATTTTCAAAGTTGAATTCAATTAAGCAAATTTGGTAAAGATTGAACAAAAATAATACATAATGCATATCTGTATACCCTCAGCAAATGACTGTAAAACCCCACAAAAACAAAGAGCATGTACCGTTCAGCACCCTGCTCAGCCTCACACAACTCACTGAAGTGGGCAGACTGTGGTGCTCTGCCAAGTATTCGCCCAAGACCTGTTAAATAAGTGTGTTGCTCTCTAGTAATTTTAGATTTCAGTAGTGATCTGTTACATGGAAGGCATATTAGTGTTACACAAGCCTTAGAGTTGCGTGGATTTTCTTCATGTGGGCACATTCATTACAAGTATCTTTGTATTCTTTTGTTGCCAGGGTTTGGAAAGTTTCTGAAGAGTGAGATATAAGCCAAAGTAGAATTTTGTGAGCTTCACGGAATGTGGAAGCTTCTCTGCTTTTGCAAAAAAAATTGATATTTTTAGGGGCCACAAACAGATAGTACTTTGGGTTTACACTTTACTTGCAAGGCCACAGAAAGCCCTAGGTCGTATGGCCATTCTGCCTCGGAGGGAAGAGCAGTATTTACTCTTTTCTCTCTTAGGTATCTAAATGCACCTTACATGTCTCCCAGCCACAACTAAGCCAGGCATCCCAATGCATCCTTGGGTTTTTTTTACTTTTTTTTTTTTTTCCTGGGGGAGAGGGGATCAGGAGGAGGTACTCAACACAAGAATTCTATTTTCAAAAATGGGACTAAGGTGAATATGAGAGGAAGATTAAAAAAAAAATAACTGCAGGGGTCCAGATGTGCTCATTGTATTCTATATAACTTCATCGTCAAGGCTCTTTTGTATCTAGGTGCTTTCTGTATGCTGGGTTGGAGGTGAGGGAGAAATAAAACCATTATTTGCTCTTGTTAAATCCTGAGCAAGATGGGAGTATAATTTTGTGGTGCCTTTGTTTACATTTGCATGACTCTAGGTGTGAAAGTAGTGGCTGAAATGCTGTGCGCTGAAATGAATAGTAAGGGTCTTGAGTGCAAGTTTCTTCACGGTGCGGTCTGTATGCAGAGTTGGGTCCAGAGGCTAACATCAACCACCATGACATTTTCTCTCTCTCTCTACGTTTTGTTTTGGTTTTTTGTGGGTTTTTTTTTGGTTGTTTTTTTTTTTTATTATTCTCTGTAGCAAGCACTTAGAAACTTCTTGCAAGATAAATGAACTGTGATGGCAAAGGGAAGCTGAATGCTTTCCAGGATTTAAAGAAGAGGTATAGTATTTCAGATCTAAAGAACGCTTTCTGAGAGAGAAAAAGTGTGTTGTGAAAGATTGTTGACTAAAATACTTCACGTGTGTTGCTGCTATATTGCCTAAAATCCAGGTTGGAAGGATTTTGTTTGATTTGCAGAAGAAACTGGCAGTGTTTTAATGTGGAGCTCTGCAGAGGCACAAAGTTTGCATTACGTAGCCTAGAAGGCTAGGTCAACAGAGGTTAGTTGAAGGATGGAAACAACCAGATAGATCAATTAAAAATGTTTGTTTACTAGCTTTATAATTGTGAGTGATGGGATGGAAAAATCCCATTGGCCCTCATTCCGAAAGCAGCACCAAGTTCTGCCCACTCCCCGGTGATGGTGGTGGTAAAATCGGTGCCCTTGGAAATGCAGCCCTCGCTGTCCTTGGGTTTTTCTGTGTGATTTGTAACTGCTGAACTCCTGACTATGGTGCATGTCCTTCTAATGCTTTGCCAACTTGCAAAATTGTTTGCTATCCGTGATTTGCAAAGGAACCTGAGTTCTGGAATTGTGCTGACACGGTGATTTTCTTAAAATTACTGCAAGAGCACAGCAGGCCAAAGAGGACACCATCCAGGTTACCTTGTGCTGCTTCCAAAAGCCATGTCGTTAGAAAAGCTGAGGGAAGCCCTCTCTGTGAAATGGAAAAGGAGATTGGGAATGTGTAAAATGTGATTAAACTCAAAAATCAGAACATACTGCTAAAAAAATCGCTTGTTTTATTTTTAGCACATGTGGTGGTAAAAGTGCTTGTCATTTATGCTCAAAGAAGCAGCAGGATGGATGGTCGCCATTAGGCTGAATGACTTCTTTCTGGCTTGTTTTGCTCCACCTCCACCCTCATCTCCCTTTTTCAAACCCACTCCCTGTCCTTTCCCACCCTCCCGATAGGAACTTGCTTGCATTGAGGTAGATCATGCTGTCATCTCTTGGGGTGAAACGTTGATGGACTCTGTGGCTGGTGCATGGGTACTGATTTAAGGCAATTAAGGATTTCTCGTTTTAAAGGGAGAAACTTTAATCATCTGGCTAGCTTTCATTAAGAAGTCCTTCAACATGGATTTTGCTGTCTGAAAAATCAAGTCTTCCTGACTCTGGCAAAGCAGCAGTATGATTCTGCCAGACGTCACTGGCAAAGCAGAAAAGAGGACAGTGAGCACTGTTTGCCTCAGTGAATTGCCAATCCATTAGAAGCATGAAAAGGGATGAATTGGATTCATGGCTTGTTTTAAACTGGTGCAGAATTAGTCCTCTTTCCCTTTCCTAATTTTTTTTTTTTAATATTATTTAAAATTATTGTGTTTATTAAAGAAGTGGTAGTATTACTGTGTGCAGGTGAAAATGTGAGACCTGTTCCAAACTATTTTATGTAATATGCAGGGACCTGAGAACATAAAAGTGAGACCAGGAGCGTTAGATGATTTTTTGAAATTTCACAATAGCATAGTTTTGTTTCTACGTATTGATTTAATTATTTTATAATTTTGAATGTTTGAGGGTTGGTTTTTTTTTAATTGCAAACTTTAGAAAATTGGAGCAAACAAGTTAACAAAGACAAGACTAAAAAAATAAATAAAACAAAACCACTGATGGTAATATGCATTGTGTGACAGAGGTCCACTGATAAACCAGAATAAGAGACTACGAATGCAAACAGATTGTTACCGCAAATACTAATATGCAACATATGTCTGTGGTTAACAGCATGGCTTAGATGCCATGGGAGGTTGTGGTACATGTTTACTGTAAAGAAGGCAGTCGTTGCTAGTATGAACATAAAATTTCTGATCATACCAGAAACTTTCTGAATGCTGAACTTCCAATCCCAAGAGTACTTGGATGGATTTGGTTTTGAATCATGTCTAAAATGGGTAAGGATGATCTTCTATTTCTGATGTAGCTGGAATTTTTCTACCGTGATGAACCATCTCATGAAAATCTTTGATTGTTTCATGATTTGACCTCCAAAATGTGGGCATCCTTTGTTAGCTTTTACTGCGTAACACACATTTTTCAAGCAAAAGATGAAGGCACATTCTAGAAATGTTGTGAACTCTGTATGTGTGTGTATGGTCATGAAAAACCATCTGTAACTTCATTCTTCAGTATTTCCTGCTCCTACTATAGAGATATGGAAGCTGAATCTGTTTATTTGAGAATACGTTCTCCAGTTATTCCATGGAAATATGAAATTATTTTAATCGTCAGAAGGTTTTGAGACATTTCTGTAAGCAGCTGCTGAACAGATGGTAGAATATTAAACAATATATTTCAACATACAGATAACTCTGTGGGTTCTGTTGTTCAACAGTTTAGAACTACTTGTGTTTAAAGGATTTTTTGTGACTTTTATTCTGACAGCTTTCCTTATGGTGGTGTTTGTTAAAAAATGATTCACTAATTGGTTTCTGATAAGTCTTCTGGTGGTGTGACTTACCCTGTTTTTTTTTCAGAGAAAATATACTGGTTTTAATGCTTTAGATGTAGCAAGCAGGAAGCCTCAAACACATACTACCAGCTCAGGAGTTTGGATTGTAGTGTCCTAGAAAAAAACAAATTTGCTCTTATTATTCGACTTCTTGGAAGATACAGTCCTACATTCAGAAAAATGGATGCCCCCTTTGCATCCTGCTGGCTTAATGCAGGCATACAAGCTTGAAGAGGGGCTTATGGATGTTTTGTGAGCAGCTGTGTCACCATTGCATATGACAGTGTTCTTACTGTGTAGCAGTTTTCTTAAGATGAGTTGGAAAACTTCAAAGCCATTGCATCTCCAGTAGAATAACATCTGTATTTAGCCATGCCTCTCTGCGTAAGCCCAGTCTTGGATTATGGTGTCTGCCCATGGCTCAGAAAAGCTGTGCTTTGGGATCTCCATTACTGTCTGAACTGCATCTGGTTCCAAATAGTTTGATGTTTTTCTGGAGAATGGAGAAATCGTGGTGGAAACCACAGAGCTGGTTGGGAAACAAGAAGTAGGATGTGTCAAGTTTTGGAATTTAGTTTCCTCTGAGTCAGTCTTTTGAGGTTAATAAGCACTCATGCTGCTTTCTGTGGGATAGCTTTCTAATCCTTCCTTCTGTACTCTTTGTTGACCGCAGGAAAACATTGCCTGGAAATTAGGGAAAAAAGAATTTTATTATTGGCTAATTGTAGCATTAGGATACAGCAAAGGATACAGTAAGTGGTCACGTTGATGCTATTTTCATAATTTATAGGCTATTTTTTCATTATTAATTTATTTATTTAAGAATGATGCTAAGTAGTCTGGTTTTTTTTTTATTGCTAGACTGTGGTGTTATTTTCACAAATGTTTCAAATTTAGAGATTAGCACTTATATGGGCTTAAGATGTATAAATTCATAAAGACAAGTACAGAACATTGATATCCTAGACGGGTAATTTAACCTTTTTAAAAAACCCATTATCTGTATTCCTTTGAAGGGACTTTTCAGTCATTTTTCTATGAATGGCAGTCCAGCAACTGGAGAGACCTATCTATTTTAACTAAAAATGGCTTTAAAAGGCTAACATTGCAGAAAACAAATTAAAATTGAGGACAATTTTAACATCAAAACCAATTTTCATCTCTGTGTAATTTGACATCTCCAGAATTGAAGAGCTTTCGGAAGGGATGGCAGCCTTTTTTGCCTCTGAAATTGCTCTCTGTGAATTTCTCTGGTTTTGGCTTTGTGATGAATTTGCTGATCATCAGAGTCAGTCACAGGACAGCTGCCACACCACTCCTCTGATTTATGTTAATATATTACATTAGGAAAAGGAGAAAGTCAAAGTGATTGCAAGGTCTTTCAAAGACATAATTGCAGGAAGGAAAGGCCAGTTTTGCACCTCAGATGCACAAGAAGAAAAGCTAATGCGACTAAGGCTTTGTAGGAGAGGGGACACTTTAGAAGTTGCAGAAGGCATGGCTAAGTCTGATATATGGGCAGTAAGATTAGATTTATAGACTGCAAGGAAACAGTAATAGATGTTCATGTTTAAGTTGCAACTTGAGATTTTTCTGCTTATTTTCTTTAGGGTGCTGGCAAAATAAGTATTTTACACAAATACTTGGCTCAAATTGTTTTACATTATTCTCCTGCGGGTCTCGGAGTAGGTACTTGTATTGAGCAAACTATTTGGCCCCTGAAGCTATTACACGACAGACTGCTAACATATCTGCTAATCTGAAATACAGTAAGCATATAACTGAAGTGTTTATTGCCATTACAAATATGTTCTTGAATCTTTTTTTGGAAAGAATAACCCTTGGGTGATTGCAGTCTTTGTTTCTCTAAGGTTTTTGCTTTCCTTTTCTTTCCCCTTCCCCCTCCCCTCAAGATTCTTTACAGTAAGGCTATACATGAATTCTCACTTTGGCAGTGACTTGCCAGTTGTTCATCTTCACAGAATTGCATAGACACGGCAAAAATTATTCGACTTCTACCAAGACAGTTTGCAAGGAAACTTTTGGTCCTGGATTGCTCTTGAACCTTCTCAGGCATTAGAGGAGAGGGCAGTACATTCTCTTTCTCCATCTCCTGTTGTGACCAGTGTCCTGGGTGGGAGCCTTGCTGCTTTGCATCTATGGCCGCATTGCTGCGTACAGCCTTTTGGGAAAGCTTATCTGATACAGCATGCATAACAGGGCTGGTAATTGAGAGAGTATTATACTTAAAGTTCCCAAGATAACTGCTGTCATGGCTTGTTAGGACATCGGGTTTATGTCGGGCTTTTAGTCACCTTAGGGGATGAATCCTTCAACTCTTCATTAATGGAACATGGCTGTTTGGCTGCAGAGCCCTGCGGGTCTGTGTAATCACTTCAGCAAGGCAGTCTTTGGCTCCGTTATTTCCTGTCCTGTGCTTCTTGATGGTTGAAATAGAATTGCCCAACAAGCAGCCAACTTTTACAACACAAAAGGGTAGCTGGTGCGCTAGGTTTTTGCAGGAAGTGTACATTTACACGGGGTTGTGAGGTGCTTTTAGTAAGCCTTGGAAACTCAAAGTTGCAGAGTTTCTCATTGCTCTGCCCGTATCTCAAACCCACTCACTGTTTTGTTTGTCAGTCTCATGTCAGCCAGTTCGTAGCTGGAGCTCTGTTAGTCTAGATCCCAGTGGTAATTTTCATGCACTTTTGAGTCTTTTTTCTGTTTCACAATGTCTGCCTATATCCTCTTTCACTTGAGAACAACAGTGGTCTATTACATTAATTTTTACATTGTAAGGGAATTATATTAACTCTTGCTCTTCAGCCTCAGCCCTGGTATTTCCATATATTTGCAGCCTGGTCCTTTGATCAGGTGATACTCAGTAACTGCATTTCTGGTGCTTAGTCTTCACCTACTCTTGTCTTAATTTTTGCAGAAACATAATCATCAGCATGTCCAGAAGGGTATACGTAGCATTTTCATAGGGAAATACAAGTCAGAAGATCACAGAAGGGTTGAGGTTGGAAGGGACCTCTGGAGGTCATCTGCTCCAAACCCCTGCTCAAGCAGGGCCACCTAGAGTATGTTGCCCAGGACCATGTCCAGATGGCTTTTGAGGATCTCCAAGGGTAGAGACTCCACAACCTCCCTGGGCAACCTGTGCCAGTGCTCGGTCACCCTCACAGTTTCCTAGTGTTCAGACTGAGCCTCCTGCATTTCCATTTGCACCCATTGCCTCTTATCCTGTCACTGGCAGCACTGAAAAGAGCCTGGCTAATGGAAGCTAATTAGTCTTCATGTGTTCCATGATTCTCTTGAATCGGTTTCCTTCATTGCTCCAAATGCTATGTAGGTTATCAGCCTCTTCCTGTTACAGCTCAAAATTCTGGTTCTGATCTTTACAGTCCTGGGCCATGTAAATTTTTTTCTTCTCCTGTGTAGTATCACTACTGAAGCCACCCTTAAATACGACAAGTGTCCACCTGATTTTGAGGATAGAGGTGTCTCTGAAAAATGCTGACATCCACATGGCTATGTTGTGTCTTAATCTGAGCAACCAAGCCACGGGTATGTAATACGGAGTGTGTCATACAGGGAGCTTCATGCCCTGCATCTCCTTTTGGTGGCTGAAATGGATTCCAGTGCGTAGAGGGTACAACAGCCAAGCTTGGCCTAGGCAGTTCTCAAGTGCTTGCCAAATTACCAGCATGTCTCTACTGCTTTAAGTCATCTTAGTCTTGATTAAAATTTCACATAACTTTCATTCTAGGTGTTTAACGAGCTGTTGAAATATAAAAGAAACACTGACGTTATGTTTTTGTCCCACCAATATGGTCTGTGAGTCTGTGGTTTGTCTCAGAGCAAATATGGCAACACTGCACAAAAGGGAAAAGAGATTTTTGCCTTGTTTTGTCCATCACTAAAGAGAAGTATTATTAAATTATAATCTTTCTGTTAATGTGAAGCATCAGTGGAGAAAAGAGGGTAAGGAAATAAACTCCCTGATCTTGTTTTATTAGAAGATTTTATTGGATACTGTCAAAAAAAATACAAACATGAACAACATACCAAAATAAGATTATCTATCTGGGCTTAATTTTCTTTGCAAGTAAGAATTTCCCAATCTGTAACGTAAAGAGCCGAGATGAGTTTGCTGAGTTGGGATCAACAGACGTCGCCCTTTCTGTTCCCGTTCACAAGTCAGTGTGTCTTCCAGCAGTACAAAGAAAAATCTGCTTTGTAAACTGAGTAGCATTCCTTGAATAAGCTCCATTCTTCATGCTTTTCTGTAAGTGTTGTTTTTCCTCGAAGATTCAAGTGCCAGAAAATTAGTTTAACAATAGCTGAAATGCAATTAGAAAATACACAGACGTGTTCTTTACTTCTTTTCTTCCTTTTATGGTCTTTTTGCAGAACATCTGTGCTCAACTCACTAGACATGGAAGTAAAGTGATTAATTTTTTTTTTTTAATATTATGTAAGGGCTGTGAGAGCCAGAGGCAGAAAATACAGATATGTCCCATACTCTTTGTTTTTTTCTTGTTGTTGACATTTGTTTGGCAAAATACTGTTTTTCATGCAGTTTAGCTGCTTTTCTTACTCTCAGCCTCAAAATCTTCAGGTTCTTGTATTTACTTGTATTGCAGTTCTGTCTGATTTTTCAGAGCGAGAGCTCTGTTCAAGTGTTAGTGTTGTTAGAAAATAATTTGCTAACAGGAATTAACTACATATGTAATCTACTCAAGTTGGAATTTGCTGTGGGAATGGAACAGCCCATTTCTCTACATCAAGCTAAGGTCTGAGAAGTCCTGCCTCTTAGCTGAGGGACTACTGCTCAGGCAATATGGGTTGTGTGTGTGTGAAATGATGGTGGAAAAGATGACTTGAGACCATTTTATAGGATTCTTATTCATTTCTTGATCTTGGAAGGATGGCTTTTCTTGAATTTTGAAGTGCAGGAGTTTCAGGCATGTTCCTTGCTTTCTTTGATGTTTGCTTAAAAATTATCTTGACTTAATTCTCTAGAGGCAAACAAGAAAAAGAGAATACCTGTAGATCTTGTTATTCAAGAATATTTGTATTATTACTCTGTAGTCTTTGAGGCCATTTGTTCACATAGTATTAGTGAAGCTGGATCATAAGTGCAAAACATAAATGTGAACCTACTTATGATTATTTTAGTTATAATTATTAACAACTCCCCAAAGAATGTTGTCTATTACATATTGGGAAGCTTTTTGTGTGTCATTTCCACTTTTTGTGTAATGGTAATCTGTATGAACTACATTTGTTTTCTGCACAATATGTTGTTCTTTTTTTCCCCCCAATCGCGAAATGACTGTCTATCTCCATCCTGCATCTGTAGTCTCCATGTTGACCTGTGTAGCTTCTGGGGAGGGCTGTGGGGACCATGTCCCCTTCCTGACTAATCTAGGGTAAGAATTTTATTGTTTTATCTCCACCTGTGTTGTATAATGTCTTGTGGTACGTAACGCAAATGCATTTCAGAAACTCCTTGCACGACTTGTTATTGTTTGTTTCAACTCTCTAGTGTCACTGAAGAAGCACTTTCTAAATCAGGAATGCACAAAAGCTTGAGTTTGGGAAGTGTACGCTCAAATTACCGTGTTTAATAATGTCTCTGGAGCACAGCACAATTGTATTGGAGGTCACACGTTCAGCAGGAGGGACTGTGGAAGCTTATCCCAGGAGCTGGGTCCAGACGCAGTGGTGCCTACTTGGAGCAAAGGAGATGTTGAATGTGCATGCCTTTCTCTTCTTTCCGACGCGTCAATCGAAGCATCGGTGAATTTGTGACAGTATTTGGGCCTGAAAGCAACAGAGTTGCATGAACACAGGAGTCTCCGTTTCCCATTGCAGACATGCCCAAAGTTGGGATCAAGAAGCTGGGCACAGGCAGTGGTGCGTGGGTAGGTGTTGCATGGCTCAGCAGATCCAGCACTGTCCTGGGAGCCGGGGCCCTAGCACCTGGAGAGAGGTGTCAGCCCCAGGAACTGACTCAGCTTCTGCTGAGTTCCTATCTGCATGCTCTATCACTAGCTTGGAAAAGAAAAATGATGTCTTTGGTACTGCCGTTTAAGCATTTATGATCTGTATCCTAGATCACTTTTTCAAAATTTGACCCTGGCTGTTAAGTCACTTCACTGGTTTTGAAAGTTGTACTGAAGCCTACAGCTGGATTTTATTATACCACTGGGCTTTGGTAAATCCTGGAAATTGCAGGTCAACTGTCAGTTTTGCTTTCAATAAGTAATAGAAACAAGTAGGAGTTTGATAGGTACATGGTTAAGATGTGCGTACCTATTTGAGCTTTTTATTAATTTGTTGGCAAAATGTGGTCAGTGGAGGTGCATAGGAAAAAATAGTTTGTAAATGAAGATCTGTTTGAAAATAGCTTGTAATATTCCTGGACTTGTCGGCTCTGGGGAATGAAGTGCTTTTCCCCAGAATATTGAATGCTGCGGGTCAGAGGGAACCAGGATTCCCCAGGTCCTCCTGGCAATGTGATTTGGCAGACAAGTTTCAGCTCAAGAGGTGACTGCTGGCCCTTGGTGTAGGCATCTCATTCTCCATGGGTGGTACTTCTTCCTTGGCCTGTATTCTGAGAGCGCTAACCAGGTGGTTACTTCACGTCAGTTGTGGTAGTCATTTTGTTGGTAGGTGGTTTGTCTGTGAAATAGCCTATTCCTCTTGGTCCCTCCCGGTCTGTGCTAGAGTTGGCACGGATAGCTCTTTACCCTGTGGCCTTCTGGATAACACAGCTCCTTGTTCTTTTCTAGTAAGTTTGACACAATATATTGTTAATCTCGGAGCTGGAAAAGACGTGGGAAAGCGGAGCCGCAAATATTTGTATTTTTGTAAATCCCCCCACTCTCAGCCCTCCCTTGGCTGTCTTCTCACTTCACATTTTCATAGTGCCAGAGAAAGCATTTCCAGTTTGAAGTGTTTTCCCAGGCTGTGCAAAATCTCCTTTCATAATTTATAGCTCTGAGGTAAAACATTTCCTGGTGTATTCTCACGTTTTACTAAATAAGAGATGTCTGTTTTTTACTTCCATACCTGGAGAACACAGGAATGTGATCAACATACACATCTTGGGATACCTTGCCACTTTACTGGTAGACGCATTTCAGTGAATTTTTCAGGCTGATGCTTTTTGGCCTTGTTAAGATGGTATGTTTTAATGATGGCTACAAGACAGGTTTCTCCAAACAGTGAGCCGATTATAGCAGTGGCTTTCCCCAGGCCCTCTTCTGGGGAAGGCTGCTGAACTGTGCGCAGGCTTTGTTCTGCTGCGGGCGGTGACGAAGACATAAAGGTTGTGTGTAACCGAGGGCTGAAAGAAAGGGGTCAGGAATTAGGAGAAGATTGATTACTTTCCAGTAACGGTTTGTGCCTGGGTAGTTTCCCAGTATTTTCCAGTCAGTCTCTTGCATCTGTGGGGGGTCTCAGACCGTATTCCAAACCTAAGGCCAATTACAGATACGCAGTGATTTTAGAGAAGACTATAACTAAAATCAGATCTGGAGCTGCAAATAACTCTTGGAGCTTAAAAGGTGATGAGAACAAATCATATGCTTAGCCCTGCTGTGGAATTTGCCTAAAGAATACAGAATAAGCCAAGATTGAAGAAGTAACACTGAAATGTTTGGTGCGATTTTATATTGAGTTTTCAGGCTGCAATTCTTGTTCAAATTATTATAAAAAAGAAAAAGTTAAGTTATGTCTAGGATATTTGCCCAGAAAGATACCGTTACACCCATAATATCTTTTGCCCGTTTGGACAGAATATTACGTATAGAAGAAGCTGTTTTGTGATCAGAAGCAACTTTTTATGAGGCATAGAAAGCACTGCCAACTGCCAGGCTATTCGTGGTACAGTGTTATGGCTAGCAGAGGAGAGCAGGGTTGCGGTAAGGCTCTCAACAGTCCTAAAAATATGTCATTAGGGATGTGCACTGAACACAGATCAGCGTTAGCAGAACTTCAGGCGTGGAAACTGCACGCAGCATTGCTCACATACACGCACAGTTACTCGGATATCAGCAGAAATGCAAGAGCAGATGCAACCTGTGTCTCAACATTGTTATTAAGAGCTGAAATTTCTGGGTGACATTCATAGCTTGCTAAGGAGGCACAGTTCATCTCCCCAACTGTAGGATGCCTGTGTTGCAGCAGGGTCTCTTATTTTCAAGGGAAGTGTTGTGGCAGAGAGGAAGTTAAAACATTTGTGAAAACTTACTTTTGGTTTGGGGGAGCTTCACCTTTCAATCTGCATTATTGCTCTAAGTGCTAAAGTATTTGAAAACATTTTCCAAAATAAGTTCTGAACTCTGTATTAACTGTGTGCTAATGTGTCATCTCTGTAGAAGTATAAAAGGACTCGGGGGGGGGGAGGGGGAGAGGGAGAGGAGTAAAAAAAAAAAAAGTTTAAATACTTCAAACTTACAGGATGGAGCTATGGGCAAATCCAGAGGCATCTGTAGGTATATGATTTTCTGTAGGTATATGATTTTCTGCAGGATTAGAAAATGAAGCAACAGCTTCTACTGGTAAGTGTACACAAATTATTTTAGATTTGGGAAAGTTGTAATCCCAACTCGTGTTGCCTTTATGGCAATAATACGGCAATAATTATAACTTAAGACTTTAAGAGCTGGAATCAAATTGTTGTCATGGTAAGCCACTGCAGGTTAATCTTGATTACCCACTTGCTGGAATATTTATATATATATATATATGTCCGAATAAAAGAAATGTCCTTTGAAGGATTTCAGATTCTGATGAAACATGAGAATTTCATAAATGAATTTTCATCAATGGAGTTTGAATAGTGGTTTGATCTGAAATTGGTAAGTAACCAAGACTTTGTAAGAGCTTGGTTATAGATAAATTCTGATGTGAACTGTTTATTTTATGGCACTAAATCTTAACTGCTTAAGTTGAAAAGATGTCATGAATGTAACAGGTCATGGTATTTACAAGGTTCTAAACTCAAATGTTTTACTTTGGCATGACTTCTGAGTATTTTTTTTACTGTTAACATGGATCCAGATATGCCTACTCAGATAGTTCCTCAGATAAAACAAATTTTCTTCATAGGCTGTACTCAATTAAATGATATCTGTACTGAAAAGGGGAGGTATTGGCTGCATGATGGGACTGATGGTTACGTATAAATATCCAAGTGCAGATAGTCACCTGTTTCTTCTTTTGTCTGTCCAAACTGCACCCTCATTGTGAGACACTTGATCTCCTCTTATCATGCCCCGAGGAGCCCTTTCAAAAGTGGGCGTTTTAAATACGTGACATTTTAAACAATAGCTAAATAGCAGCATTCAGTTTCAGTGCTTAATTATGGCTGAATGTACCCTTTCAGCAAAGGTGTTACTGCAGCATTTCTGGTTTCACTTAATCCTGTGGTGCTTAGGATCCAATGTGATGTGATAACATTCACTATTTCGTGCTCTGCAGGAGTGTCGGGTTATTTTTGCTGCACTGGCAGCTGTTTGATGGGGCTAAATCTGAGTGACCAGAGGCTTATTTTCTGTAACGAATCACACAATTGGTTTTGTGCGTGAAATATCCCGTCCCGCTGACTAGAGACCACAGGGTCCATAAGCAGAACAGGTGGACGTGGGCTTTTTGTTTCAGTTACAGTCCGTGTCACCCCCTGCTTGGAAGCCACCCCCCAGCCTTTCGTGCCAGGATATTCCCTGTGGCAAAGCAGCCCTTGGCTGAAGGTCTGTTGCTCTCATTAGAGCAGACACTTGAGTGGTGAGAGAGACGTCAGGAAGTAAGTCTGGGCTGTGGTAGAGGGAACCATAGTTACTGTAATTATATGGTTTATCTGCGGGATCCCTTAGGAAAGCATCTGTAGAGGGAAATCACAAAGTCTGGTTGGTGTAATAAGCAAGGATTATAGATTACTTTATTTCTGTAAAGCCATTTTGAGATCCAGAGATGTACGGTTAACGGAGTAATTGGCAATACAGTAATGAAATAACTACCAGGGTTCAAGCAGAACTCAAATATTCTTATACGACAGAGAGAGGGAAGACTTTAAAGCAAAAAAGTGTTTAAAGCAAATCAGATAGGCAGATCAGTAAAGCAAAACAGATATTCATGGCCGTATAAAACCTTTTGGAGCAAACGTGAAGCTGTCCTTTGCTTTTCAGTGAAAGCAGTATTACATTGC
Organism: Balaeniceps rex; assembly: GCA_013401315.1. Taxonomy (NCBI): domain Eukaryota; kingdom Metazoa; phylum Chordata; class Aves; order Pelecaniformes; family Balaenicipitidae; genus Balaeniceps; species Balaeniceps rex. The sequence goes on along the minus strand of VYZW01057782.1, from coordinate 30,593 downwards.
TCCTTCTGCCATTTGCTCCGACATCACATGCCTACAGAAAACCTGTGTGGAGCACTTCAAATGTGAATTGAATAAACTTTGCAGGCTGTTGGAGCTACTCACTTGACATGACAATGTGAGCAAGTCCCTGAAGTCCCTACCTTTTGTAGCACTGAGAAGCACTGGCATTTTAAAACTGAAACTCATGCAGTGAGAAAGACAAGGAGATGAAATAAGAACCATTTATCTCTAAAGTACCCCTGTCTTTTACTGTTTATTCAAATCCTTTCAAAGGCTGGAAACAAGAAAAGTGCAATCATTAATGATTTCTTGCTCTCCCCCCCCCCTTTCTTTTTTTCACCTGTAATTTGATCACTTCCTACATTTATTCTCTCATTTCCAATATTTATTTCAGATCACTTTCTGGTCAGCTCTCATTTTCAGCTCAAGTAAGATGATTCCTAGTGTATGTGGTTTTTTGCCTCCCTGTGTAAATTTGGGCTCCCTTTTAACCACTCTCTGTAGTGTCTCACCGTTTACTTCTAAGCAGCGTATTTCTGAGTAGCCAGGCAGAGCTATTTCAGTGTAGGAGCCCAAGCAATTTTAACAGCTGCAGATTCTTGGGTGTAATGGATGTCTTTGGCTAGAAAAAACAGCGCTTGAGTGATACATCCCTTGCATTTGAGAGCCATTCGGCGGAAGAAAGAGGATCTGATAGTTTTCTTTAAAGCAACGGAGACTTCACAATTAGATGTAGGCAACTGTGGTCCCATTAAAGGGAACCCTGGAATTGGGTGTCTTTGCGTTTTCTGGTTTTATTGTGTACAGTGCAGCAGCCAGGTCACATGGAGCTTTTCAGAGCCTGCTTTGAGTGGGGGGTTGGACCCGGTGTCCTCAACTTCCCTTCCAACCTAAATTATTTTTGATTCTGTAATTTCTTTTGCTCAGTTGGGTGTAGAAGCATGTTTGCACCTTCATTGCTCATAGCAGGTATGATAAACTAAAACCATGGCACTTAAGGTAATTAATTAATGGTAATTAAGGTTGTTCAAGATTTGTTCCAGAGACAGACGATGCAATGATGACGATTAGAGGAGCTCTTGGTTGACACAGCTGATACGTTGTTATGAGAGGGAGTCCACTTCTCTCTTCACAGCACAAACAGAGATCTGCTGCTCCCTTCTTTTTCTTCGCCCCTCAGCAGGACCTGCTGCTTTTGCATTTGCAGGAGCACAGAACCGAGCGCAAGAGAGAAAACCTCTGCGAAGGACTGAGCTCTGGTTTCTCAGTTCCCAGTGCAGTTAGCCAGTTTAAAGTCACCTTGTGACTTACACAAACCCAGACTTATGTCGGAGACGTTTTAATCCCATGTTCTTTGTGTTGCGTATTCATGGGCTAACATGAGAGTAGGTTCTCCAAACTAGGACCTGTGAGCATGCTGCACAGGATTGTAACCAGTGTCACTCTTAATTTATTTTGCAACAGTGTTGGATCAGGGATCAGGAATCCTCTTGATATACTGAGAATAGTGTTTTGCACAGCTGAGTTCCACGCCCCTTGTGTAGGTATTGTAAATTTGGGGACAGTGTAAGAATCTGTTTGGGGGACACCACTGCAGCAGTGGAGCCTTGGTATGAGGGGCAGGGGCAGGGGCAGATACCTCGAGTAATTGAAGAACTCGGGAGATCTGAATTCTTCTGGTTCATTGATGGAAAAATTAATTCCTTTACAATTCCTCCTTTCCAGTAACTGTACCCTGTAGACACGCCACAGCTCATTTGAGGATTTGCTTATTCTTTTTCATGTGTTAGGCTTGCTGTATTTTTGTATGGCTATAGGCAGAACACTGATTATTTGTAAATGTGCTTTACACAAACAGGAGTTTACCACTATCAAAACTTCTAAGGTCAGTAATAAAGAAAAACTAACTTTTGGTGGGATCGACTCCCATCGCTACCAAAACAAGAAGCAGCAGCTAGTAATGAATTCAAGTTGACAAAAAAGTTCATCAGAGAGTGAGTGAATGAGTGGTACAGCAGTTGCTCTACAGAATCGGTGTAGGAAGCTGTTACTTGATTTAAAAAGCAGTCTGTTTCAATCATCTCCTAAGAGTCAAGACTGATGCTTTTTGGGAAACTTGGTCATTTGTTTCCACAGAACTAAACAGTGAAAATTAAGCTTTGAATTAGATGGATTTTCAAACAGACATAGTGGAAAAAAAGAGGTTGCGAATCCTGCCATCCACTCACAACTTCCACTGATATTAAAGGAAGTTTTCTCATTTAGAGTGATTGAGCAGCATGGCTCATCCTCCATTTAAATGAAGCAAAGTAGCCAGTAGTGCCTATAGCAAGCCCTGGTGCTGCTTTTTGTTTGCAATACCTTTGTATTGAACTACCTACCTCCTTCATTTGTCAAGGAGGTAGGTCCCTTAGTATTTTGAAGTTGCTCAGAGATGCTTTGAACTCATTTAGGTATTGGAATACCTTTGAAAAGCTGACATCTGCCTATAAATATTTATTGAGAAAACCAAATAAAATCACCTTGGCTTTGTTATCATAAGCAAATTAACCAGATTGTGTTACCAGCTCGGAGATCCCTAGACTGACTCTATACGGGCTGGCTTCAGTCAAGTGGGGCACGGTAGCTCAGGCATCAGACATCACTATCCTTTTTTGTTAACTTGACACTGAATGCAATGGCAAGTGCGGTACAAAGTTGTCTGAGCTTGATTCCCTGAGGTAAAACTCAGAAAGCAGTAACATTATCCATATTTGTTCTTTAACAAGAAAATTAGTGTCTTCCTTGTTCCACACGAGGACAACTAGTGGAGAGTTGAGTCCAGCAAAATATGTTACTTAAAGCTAAAATCCCAATTTCTGGGGTCTAAAAAACTGCATAAAACCTAAATACTAATAATGTTTGTATTTAGTGCATGTGATTCACATGTGTTTTGTACATATATAATTTTTTTTTTAAATGGTGTCCCAAATTTTGCAAGCTGCGGTTGTGAAACGGGGGTGTCTTGGGATTACATTTGGGGAAAAAATCACTGCAGGGCTGTGAAAATGTCTGTTTCTGGTGAAAGGCAGGGCTTGATAAAGTAGGGTAGTTGATCAGTTGTCAGTAAATTTATTATGCGTTATGGGAGACATTTATCCAAGAGTTAATAAGAGACATTCCAAGGTATATGATATGCTGAAGACCAGACAAAAGACTTGTGATATCCTCCTGAGCATCTCTTCCTCTCTTAATGGTGTTCTGGTAGTGCCCACAGGAGAGTAGTGTTCTCTTCACTGGTATTTGAAACCAGTCCAGGCTCAGAGTGGCTTATGCTCCAAGAAGATAAATGATGGGGGAAAGCTGAAAAGATTATTAAAAAAACCTTACTCAGTCAAAACATGTTGTTCAAAATTTAACCTCCAAACCTGGACAGTATTAGTGAGCTAACTATTTTAGGCACCATAGCACAGTAGGGTTTTGGTGAGAGTGTCATTCCTTAGCTAGAAATATAATACAAGTCTTTTAAAGAATTTCTGGTCTGACGAACAAAATGAGATACACTTTCATCACAGAGGGACACAAGGTGAAAAGTTCAGGTCTGGATCCGCTTTGGGTTTGGTCTGTTTATATGGATAAATGTGATAAAATGCAGCTGCAAGCTTCAGATTCATGTTTTTCTAATGTTTAGGAGAACTCGGAGTCGGTTGGGTTTTGCACCTTCTGCAGTTTCCAGGCATCTGCTGCCAGGGAAGGAGCAGTGCCACTGAACAACAGAGCTCAATTTCTTGTGCTGGACTTGTGCGGGAATCGTGCTGTTTCAAAAGTAGACTGAAATCCTAGATCATAGACCATTGGAGCTAAAGTATCTTGACAACTCCCCCTGCACCCCCCCCTTGCTACTCTGAAATTATTTTCACGTTAAAAATCTGCTGAGTAATAAAGCAACATGCCATTCAGGTCTCTGATCTGTGTCTGAATAGCAAGAAAATTGCTGGCTGTGCAGCTAAGTCAAGTTCCAAGTAGAACAAAATTTGTGAAGTGATTCGGCTCCACTAAACAGCTGTTTGAAAACCCAGGTGTGAGCACTGCATAGCAGCAAATCACATACCTCTCAGGCTGGAGATTGACATTTTACATAATTGTGTAGGATGCATCAGATTTGCCTCTGCTCCCTTTAAATTAAAACTAATCTGTTCTGAATGTAACAAATGTTCAGTGCCGTCCTGCATCCATTAAGAAATCTGTTCATGTTTGACTTGTGCTTATAAATCTATCATAAATCGACTTAAAGTAGCCTGCTCCAAAGGCATATCTGAATTTCTATTAAGTATGAAAATACTATTCTGCCCATTTAAATATGAGAAACCAAGCAAAAAAATAGCTAAGCAAAGATTCTGCTGGACTGATACTCAATCTTTGCACACATATGGTATTTTTGACTTCAGGGCTTCATTCACAATTAAAAGCGCTGAGGAATTTATTAGGTCAAGGCATAGCCTGCTTGCAGGAGTAGGATTGCGTTGGGGTTGTCCAAGTGCAAACCAGTTCTTCAGCTCCAAGATCACTTTGTTGTTATTTCTGGTCTGGGAGAAAGGATTGTGAAGATACTTATGGTATAAATGTAAAAGCTGGGGAGGCACTAGTTGATACGTAAGGAGAAACAAAAAGACGGACGTGTGCATGCAGATGTATCTCCTACTTCTCTCACCTGAAAGCTTAAGCAGGTGCTTACCTTCACAAGATTAGCTTGCAGCTGGCAGAAGCTATCAGTTGGGATACTCAATGGGAAGGTCCTGATGAAACTTAACAAGCACTTTAGTGTGAAATCAAAACTTATCCAAGGTGTATTGGCATGCTTGGGAGTTGTCTCAGATGCAGTTGCTGTCTTTTGTGGAGCATTTTTTTGTCATGTGAAGCACAAGCTGCACCAGAATAGAGAAAATGTTCCTGAGTGTAAATCCTCTGTTATCTTTCCCACACAAGAAGTGCAGTCTAGAGAGTTGTGGTTAAATTTAATACCAGTAACATGATACTTGCTACTTCATATGGCACAGGCAAAAAAGTGGGATTATCAATTGAAACACAACCTTGAGTTTGTATAGTCCCAACAGTTGCTTTGCATGAAGTTAAGAGAAGGGTGTACTGGAGGAGATAAACCTTTGAGGCTGCTTATCAGTTTAGGGGCTGTTAGTGACAGTGAATTCAGCCTACCAAAAAGCTTGAGTTGACCCTAAGACCATTTGCGAATATCCTTAAGAAAAGCTCAGATCTTCTGGAGAAGTCTGCTAAGAAAAGGCTACCACTATACATATTTATTTGCAAAGTTGGCTTTTTTGTGGCCTACTTGGGCTTGGGAGGTCAGGGAAAGAAGGTGGACAGACCCCTCCTGCATGTTACCCCTAGGCAGAAATGGCATAGCTGCTGCTACCCTTGCCAGGGGAATTCGGTCCCACCACATCCCCAGCATGCTGCAGAGCCTCCCAGAGCCCTGCCACCATGTGGGTCCCGAAAGCCCTAAGCCATGGTGGTGGCTGAGCAGGAACTGTCCTGTTTGTCTCTCATGTTAGAGCTTGGATCCTGAGGCAGATGGGACGGAGGCCCAGCAGGTTGTGCATGCTTCAATGCAGCAAATGGACTGGCCAGTCCAGTTTGTTACCTACTGTTTGATGAAAAACATACGCATTTTTGTAACACCTCAGGTCTCATTTGTAGGAATTGTCAAGGATTTTACCTGATAATTTTATCTACTTTTATCATTCCTTGGTGAATGTATCACGGTAGGCCACGCTGAGCGTGAAACCAGCCTTGTAAAGAGAACAGCTAGTTCCTATCATGACAGTAAATGAACACTAAAAATGGGCCTCTCTAGTTACAATGGCTGAATCCCAGCATCCCCCAAAGTTACACTTGTATAATAATAAGAAATTTCACATTTCTGCCTAGCGTAGGAAATGGGCGTGTGATTGGAAGGCAGGACCACAGAACTTGTTTTATCCCTGCTACACCTGCCTCTGCACCTGACTTGCTGGCATCTGCATTGCAGTAATAGCAGATGTTTACAAAATGTATTTCCTTCTAAGCCATCTCCTCAAGACTTTATTGTAACAATGCCGAATCCCAGACAGCATCACATACCAAGTCGTCTTTGTAAATTACCTCAAGAGAAAAGTTTGACATGTTATACCTATCCTCATCTGATGGTCAAAATCTGTGCCTCCATCAGCATAACATATTCAGATTCTGCTGTGCATGGATATATAATACAAATTTTTTGTGGATGTCAATCCCAGCTGATGAGTAATTCTGTTCCATTTAATGCACTGATGTTTGTGTGAGTTAGTAATTTAAAGGTGTACTTGCAATTTCAGGGAAATGCTTAGTCTGTAAATTGTACCCATAAATTTTCCAAGTGGCTTAGCAATTGTATTAGCACTAACAGGCCTTAGTTGCAATAGTGATTGTGGAGCTGATAGGAGATCGGGGTGCCCCAGCACTGGGTTCAGCTGAAATGAAAGAAAAGCTGATGCTTGGAGTGGAGGGTTTTGGTGTCAGATGGAAGGCAATCAGTGAATCAGACCAATAAGATAATCCATGCTGAACTGGAGGAAAAAAAAACAACAAACAAATTAACTAGATGGCAGAAAGCAATTCACAGATTGAGCTTCCCCAGCCAGGGCCAGGTATCAGTGATTTGAATATATCAATGAGTTATTTTGAAGAGGTTTGTTTCTTCTTCCAGAAGCCATTTTCTGCATTTTATAAAACAGAGAAAACTACCTAGGGTGTTAGTTGTATTGAATGACAGAGCTATTTGTATATTTCTGGAAACAGTGCAAAATAGAAGACAAATTCTGCTTTCTGAAGTGTATCACAGACAGTGTGAAGGTTTTATCATAGATCCTGCAATCACATTAAGCTCTAGGAAAACCTTATTTTTGTTTCCTGACAAGATGCGCAACCAGCCGCACACTTTTCAGTCAGGGGAACGAGGATCCTGAAGGAAACCAGTGTTTTAGAGAACCATTTTTACGATCACCAGATGGGGAGGGAGTCTACATCTTAATATTTGTGCATATCTAATCCCACCACTGTCAATGGAATTAAAAATGCCTACTAATCAATGTGATACATATGGTAGATGTCATGGAGTGACTAATGCAATGTAATGCAGTAGCCACTGTATACAGAAAAGCCTCCCATGTGGCTGTAAACATCTGCTTTTGTTATCAGTGACTCTAGAGCCGTCATAGTTGGCAAAGGGGAAAAACAAAACAAAGGGAGGTTTGCAAAAGAGACTTCGAGCTTTCATCTACATGGGGGCCCCTGAAGTGAAATGCCCTGTTGGGAGCAAACGGAGACATGTGTGCCCTCTCTCTGCAGGTATCAAGTAGCTCCCTCTGCCCCCATCAAATGGTTATTCTTAGTCAAAGGGTCCCAGCTTCTACACACAAGTCCCTCTGATGAGAAGGTAGCGAACAGCAAGTTTTTGTGCATGCACGTGTGTGAGAGAGGAGAGATTTACAAAATGAAGATACCATGATTTGGTCTAAATGAATGTTCCTGCCCACTCTAATGATATTACTTTTTGCTGGCAGTGTGGATACTGTGACCCAAAAACCATAGCTCAGGTTGTTGAGAGCAGTGGGTACGTGTGGTGTGGGCTCATAAAGCTCCCGGCTCCAAGGGAGAGGCTCCTTGTGTCGTCTGGCACATTGTACTACAACCTGGAGTACTGTCTTTTCCAAGGGGGGTGTCAGGGTATTGACTTCAGCGTCACTTGAGTGTATGCCTTTATAGTCCCTGCTTCTCGTCTCAAATCTGCAACGCCAGTGTCCAAAAGGTGAACCAGCTCACCTCTGAGATGCTAATGAAATGCTATTTTTAAGCACAGTGTGTGGACTGTGGTGTCTTGGTGGCCTTTCCAAAACAGCGCGTGAAATTTTCACCACACTTCATTTGCAAAGTGGATCCTTCAGAGATGAGGTGGCTCTGTCCAGCTGTGTTGTGTTGTCCCGTGCGATCCCGGGAGGGAGGGACAGAAATGAGCCCACATTGATTTCCTTCATGATAGCCTTTTTGCTGGGGCAGGCGTGGGAAGATTATGCTGCTGTGTGTGAACACCCTTGCTGGTTTTGGCAGATGAAATGGTATAAGGAGAGAAGATGGGCTCTGGGAAGTTACAGCTCCCGGTACCTGAAAACCTGTGAAATGTTTTAAACTAATGCTGTCATCAAAACATTCACTTATCATAAACTCCATTTGCAAACTTGGGCACAGGCACTTAGAATTATGGCACTGATTTGCCCCCATAATCTTAATCTGTTTCACTTCAGTTTATAAAATTAGGCTATCATTTTAATACACACTGACAAGAATTATGTGGGTGTGATATTTTAGTATGTTTGCTGCTTCTCATTGCTTGAACAGCAAAATCACCTTGAATCCATTGCAATGGACTATACAGATGGAAAGCATGATCTAACTTTAGCCGCCTCATCAACATTTTTATTCGCTAATGGGATGGTCCTTGTTATTCCAAACTAGTTTGTAGAAGCATGGGATGTCTTATTTGAATACAGACATGTAATTAAAGTGACTCCCTTTTTGAGTGTTTTGCCCCATTAGTAGCTTAAGTACCTATTCCCATTTTATATGGTATTGCTCAGGTACTGTAATGCAGTCAGAAAGCTCTTAAAGAATAATTTCCATGTAAATGGTTACAGCTGGAATTGGATATAACATTCTTAAGTATCTTTTTTTTTTTTTTTTAAACTTCATCATTACTTTCCTCCCCCCACTTCCTCTGAACACACATGTGTGCATGTCCTCTTCCTCATCTTCATTGCTGTTGGATGTAATTCTTTCCGGGTAAATGCTGTCTCCTGTGAACTTTTTTTGATATATAGGCTCTTTGTTTTAAGACAGCTGTAGTGTCAGGCCCACCCACACTGTGATGTCCCCATTGCTTTGAAGCCAATATTTCAAACATAAAATAGCCGTCAGGTCTTTGCTTCGGTTCTGCTTGCTGGGGATGGCATGAAAACAAAAGTTTTTATGTTCTGGGCTTTCATCTAAGTGAGCCAGATGAGTAGAAGATTCAAGGTTTTCAACCAAGGGTTTGTCATGAAAGCTATTTTTGACTCAGAAGTTAGATAAAGAGAGGAAAGTGCAAACTGCGTGTGTGCATACCATATCTCTGTAGTTTTACTAAACTCACATTAGCTTTTTGGTGGGTTTTGTGCTTGTTTTGTAGATTGGAAAAAAAAAAACAAATGCATTTTTGCCCTCACTTAATCTCTTCAGATTTGGGCAGAACTTTGTGGATTCTGCAGGCTTGGTGTATAGGACAAGGTAGAGCAGTTTGTCTGCAGGCAGTGCGAACTGGCGTGATGTCAGTTTGTGCTGCTGGGCCAGTGCTGTGCTACCCCACCGGAGTGGTATGGAAATGCTGTCATGTGAAATCATTCCCATGCCAAAACACTCACACAAATATATTCACAATCTTTTGCTTTGCCCTTCAGAAAGCAATCTGAGAGAAGACAAAAACATGACCAGGAGATGCACAAACATGTTTATCTAGAGGAAAAAAAATTTTGGTGGGTAGGTAGGGCAGTGATGCTCCTCAGGCTGTAGCCTGGGAAACAATTTCCATCTACCTGTGAAAGATTTCTGTTACTTAGGATTTTCACAGGACAGCATCTCAAAAGGAAAAGGAAATACTCCTTGCAGTGTACTGATTTACTGTAGTTTAACGCTAGGGAAGTAACTGCAGGGAAAATTGAAGTCAGATACTAGGCAGCTAGCATTCCTGACTGATTTAACCTGCCTCCAACACCACATGTAGCATGGCTAGAGTGCTCCAACTTCAGGAATGTTGATTTCTTTAGGCAAATTCTGATGTAATGACAGAAAAATGGTGCTTGATTTTAATTGCATAATAAAGTCTCATTTGTTTTGATAGTCTGGAGAAAGAGCACGTTCACCACGTCCAGGCTCATCTACAAATCCAGGGATCAGGGAGTAATTGAATCTGAGTTCAGGTCCTGGGTTGCTTCTCACAGGAACTTTGATTTTTTGCTGCCTTTTTTTTTTTTTTTAATTACAGTTTTTGAGCCTCAGAGATTTTTGAAGTGAGCTGATTTTATGATCACATATAATTAGCCAACATGTTTATTCAGGGTATTTTACTTATAGTCTGTAAACTCTAATCTGTCTGTTGTTACATCCGTTCATGCTGGGAAGAAGGCCAGCATGCCAAAGGAAAAGCAGTTGCAGTGGGTATTGCTTAATATCTTTCAGGGGACGTAATTTTTCAGTGAAATGTCTCTCTTTTGCTATTCAAGTATTTGATGAATTAACAGCCATATTATTGGTAGAGGAAAACAACAGTGTGTTTTGATCAAAAGTGTGATTAAAATGAAGACACCAGAAAGATGCAAATGGTACAATATACTTTGATTATTTGTGTGCGTTCGTATGTGAGCGTATGTTAAGCATTCCCCCAAAATTTCTTGTAAATTCATCTTATATGATTGCTTAGTGTTGATGATGGGCTTGCTATAATACAGCACAAATCTGGGTAGTTCCTGCCTATCCATAAAATTTGATGTCCTGAGGACTTCTGTAAGGTGTGTTATACCCTTGAAAGAAACAGGACGTATGGAAGTATTTAAAAATCTGACTATCTTTAGCGGTGTAAGCACTGTAACTAATGTAGTCCTACAGCAGCTGAAAGATCAATATAAAAACATACTGCTGTACAATGGGAAGTGACCTTGTACAAGTGTCATCCGTAATGATGCTTCTTGTCCTTCATTAATTTCTAGGTTCGATCTGCTCTGCTCTCATTGGAGCGGGGTTTAGTTCTGGTTTTGCTTTGCCTGTCTTGTCATGAACAATCTTTGCTAAGGGTTGAAGAAGCACCCCAAAAACTGAAAGTATGAATGATCAGTCGCTAATAAATTAGGTAGTAAACACTTTTTTTGGATAGCACCTCAGAAACTAGTCCCTTTCCCTCTGAATTCCTGTCCAGGTCAATAGCAGGTCAGATATGATTCTCACTGGAAGAAATGTATGTTTTGGAATTAAGATAATACATATGAAATTCAGTGTTTCAGTAGCGTTCTGCTTTTTTACTTGTTTTTAATGTGGTCGTTACTGGAAGCCATACCAGCAGAAAGGATGAAGAAGTACTGCAGGGTTTGCTTCTCGGCTCCTCTCCTTCTTTGTGCTCCATCAGCATGGTCTGTCGTGCTGTGTCTGCAGGAGAAAAAGTGGATCGCAGGATCCAGCAACAGGTTTTTGCAACAAGCCTTGTGTTATGTCTCCATTCCATCAAGGCCAGTGTTGGTTGTGGCGAGCCTTGCAGAGTGGGGTTTGCAGTGCCTGCGTGCAAGAGCACGGTCCCAGAGGCACGCATCCCGGCAGCCAGGTCTTTTTCTCTGGATTGTTCCCTGCCAAATACCCCAGGGGTACATGGGCCTCAGCTGGTGGGTGGTCACTGGGTGGCTTGAAACAGTGCCGTGTGGGAAAACAAATTATTCTGGAAAACATGGGTGTCACTGCCAGACAGCAACGGGCAGTGCTGGAAGAGGGCTCCTGTCAGTTGAGAGCGAATTGGGGAATCACTAGTGAGGGCACCACATGAAAAACCAGGTGGGGAACAGCCACCCAAACCACATGGGAACGGTTGTCCCTTCGGCACCAGCAGGCCTCTCCACAGCGAGGGCAGCGTGTTTGCACAGCTGTGCTGGTACTTTGGGACAGGACCAAGCCCCTGGCCGTCCAGGAGAGCCGTGGGGAGGCTGGGGGAGTGTTGCCCTCTTCTCTGCTGCGAGCTGTGACCTGGGACATTGAGAGGCAAGGGTAGCTCAGGGCTGACATTGAAAGCAGCGTGCTGGGTCGGGGCAGAGCTGCCTGCGTGCAAGCTCCTTTTTCACTCATGCAGCTCCAGTAGGCGCTTGGCTGTCCCCTCCTACCTTGGGAGAGCAAGGTAGGCAGATCCCTGCAGCTCCCCCCCCAGGCAGCGGGACTTCAGGGGCTTTGCAGGCAGAGGGGCAAAGGCGGGGAGAGGGCAAGTGCCTCGCACAAGGTTACGTGCTCTCTGAAATGTCTGCCTCTGTTTGAACGATGCTAATATGCTTGTTTATGGCTAACATCCATGCTTTGCAAATGGGACTGGAAAAGCAAGTGACTTTTACAGGCCTCCATCTATCGGAACTGTGGGGGTTTGTTCTGACCAAGTTAAAAGTGCTTCACCCTGCGGAGCATGCCTTGCTTGTAAGAGAGACCTGCCAACTCCCCTCTCAGTTGTTATTTCTCAATGGATGTTCCTGAAAAAAATGCCTGGATGTTGTTATGTCACAGGAGAAGGACAGTTTTCTCCATATGTTTTATTTAATTTGATTAGCTGTTGTCTCTGCTAATTAAACTATGAAATACTCCAAGAGGGAGACTAGCCGACCTTACAAGGCGTGCACGAGCAAGTGGAAGGAAAAATAACTGTCTTCTACTGACTCATGGTCTCCGAAAGAATAGAGAAGATGTAAATAACGCAGATATGCTTTATAAAGACAGCAGTCAGAGTAAGCCAAAGTTGCCTCCCATATTTTTCTTTAATTGTGTTATAGGAAATGGTTTTGGATTGGTTTATTTCCTAATAGTCACATCCTTATTAGCCTCATGTTTTTCCTTCCCATATCCCTCCTGTGGGCTGTGTTGTACGTGGGAATTTCTAGCCTATAAAGCCTAAAAACTTGTGATAGAAAAACAGTTTATAATTTATAGAATCTCTGGTCTGTGTTCTTGCCCGCTCATCTATGTGCACATGCTGAAGTATCCCATGTTTTATTGTTGATGTGGACAATGTTAGAGAGGATTATGCAGACTTTTTAACTGGCAATTTATGATTTTATTGGTCTTCATAAATTAAATGTCCTCTTTATTTTAGGAAGGACATTTCAGAAGGCCAGAATGAAGGGATTGAGGGGAAAACTCCATTGTTCCCTTCAGATGCAAATTCTTTTCTCCTTCTTTCTCCTCTGACTCTGTGGGGTGAGTGGCATAGCACAGCTTGCCTGAAGTTTGAGTCCCCTGTTGCAGGGATCCCTGTGAGGTTACCTTTGTAGTTAAATGTGCAAATTCCTTTTTTTCTTTTTGCCATTCTCATGAACTGGTGAAATCGTAGCAGGTTGTTCTCACTTGAACCCTGTTTTTGTTTTGGAGAAAAGACTGCTACTAATTTTTTTTTTCTTTCTCTGTAACTGTATACATTTTCAGTAAAAGCCATCATCTGTGTGCATTCAGAGATTATTCATATTCGTTTTGTTTCCCCGTTTTATTGGTTTGATTCCTAAATGTTATCAGTGAGTTAGAGCTGAGCTCTTTTAATTCAAATGGCATAATGCCCAATCCTCTGAGATTAGCTGGCAAGCAATTCTGGGCATGATGCCACCTGGCATTTCTCAGGAAGGGGCTGCTAATAAAACACCGGAAAAAAATAAGATTGTTCCAGACATGCAAACCCCTGAAGTTGCAGGGAGCGAGGAGTGACAGAGATTTCACAAACACACCCAATATTCTGTCGCACAACTCAGAAACTGCTCAGGAAATACCATCGTAATACCTCTGCAGAAAAATGATATTGAAGTAAAGGTACTTTGAGTACAAATTAGTTTTCCCTTTCTTAAATTTGTGGCTGAAATGCACGTTTCTCATTTTTTCAGCACTTTGACTCTGGGTTGGGCTCTCTGGGATTGCTGCAGCGGAGCTTGGGCTCCATGAGCTCTCAGCCTTTTAGGGCCTGGAGTTTGTTCCCTTCTGATTTGCCTCACCGTGGTGCAGCCCCACAGCTTCCCATAGGACTGTCTTAGGGCTGAAGACCGTATCCTTCCTATGTCCCCAGCTATAATTAGTCTAGGTAAACCTCACTGGGATCCTGTCTTGGATCTAAAGAAAGTTTGTTGGCTGCAAGAGACTTAGAATGCAATGTTTCCAACGTAGTGACTGACGTTTTCTGATTATAACTTTTGTTGCATCGGAAAACCTCCAAAAAAACTTGATTCCTGGATAAATCGGTCCCAAGATATTTAGGGCTTTATAGGTCTAGACTAACATCTTAAAACTAGCAGGCTGCCCAAGCAGATTGTGCATCACGGATTTAATATGCTCATGAATTAAAATGCCACTTAACAAGTAAGTTGCCAAATCCTGCACCAGCTGAAGTTTTCTGTACACACTTGAGAGGTTATCTCATATACAGCATATGGTAGTAGGGCACTGATTTGCATAAAAAGCCTAGCCAAGAGCAATAAAAAAAGTATACAGATGAAATGTTCTTCAGTCCAAAGCAGGATTTTTTTTTTTTTTTTTTTTTTTTTTTTTTTTTTTTTTTTTTTTTTTTTTTTTTTTTTTTTTTTTTTTTTTCCTTATGGTATTTTGTCCCTGCAACCTCACTCTCTACTTTCTGTATGGAGGATTAGTACTGGTTGAAGACCAGGAGCACCACTAAGGCAACCTTGAGCAACTAGTTATTTCTTCATGGTTTTCCTTCTGTAGATGTTAGTAATAATATGTCCTGTGTTTCTTCTAAGAAACCACATTTTCCTGTTTTCTGAATGGAATAGAATATAATCAGATGTACAAACCCTATTGTTTTCTTGCTGGAACTGCCTTCTGTACTCGTCCCCCGTCATCATCATCCTTTTCCAGTGGCTCTGTATAGACTTAAAAAATAATGACAGGGTAGGGGGTGGAGGGAGGCAAAAGGGTCAGATCCATACTAACCCTTGGAAGGTAAAGACTCTCAAAGACAGGGGCAAAGATCCAGTTGACATAAGAGAAGCAGAGATTTTTCGCTCTCAGTTTATTGCACTGGCTTCTCCCTGGGCCTTGCTCTCCCAAAACACTTATGTCCTTGCAAGAGTCCCTTAAATCGTGTATAATTTGCTCTGTGTGTTTCTCAACCACCAAGTAGTATCAACACAGCGTAAACTTACAACTGTACAAAACTATATCTTTTCTTCTGAAAAAAGAGAAGTGATCCAGCATTCATTTCAGATTCAGTCTTACAACAAATGCATTTGTATAGGATCCCTGCAGTGGGAAAGGATAGGAAAATATTTATTTATTTATTTACTCTGAGGTCTAACCAACCTGTGCTGTCAAGTGAAAATGTGATGATGTAGTTCATAATGTTTTACACAGTTCTTCAAGGGGAAAAAAAAAGTAGCATATAAGACAGCCAAACCATGTGGCAAATAGTTGTGGGTTTGTCAGGAACAGTGAATGGATCTTGAATTCTCGTAGCACGTATGACACTTTTTGAACTACATTTTTTTGAATCTGGAAAGCCTCTTAGGAACCGTGAAGGGAGGATCTGGTCCTTTTAATTTTCTTGAAGATCCTAGCTGTTTGCTTGCTTCTAGTTTTGTGGTTATAGACTTGTGTCAGTATGATTAATGAGCAATGCAAAGTATGCAGGAAAAAAAAGGAACAATGAAAGATCTTCCTTCTGGAAGAGACAAGGAATAAAAAGGCAATACAGTACTTGTGCTCAGTAATCACAGAAAGCAGAACAGTTTTTACTTTCTAGTTGCAGGATCTGATTCCAAACCGCATTGACATAGTGCACGTGATGCTTATACTAAGTGAATTTGTGAATTTATGGATTTTATGTTACTATGTTTTCCTACGGGCTGGGAATTTAAAAATTTCACATTAAGTAGCTGAATGTGTGTAGAATGTGTGCTGTAGCATGTGCACGCATCAGCTCTGTCAACTGGACGAGAAACTGTACAAAACTGTTTGAAGACTGTTCACACAATTGTTGGACGGTGCCGCTGGAGATTGTCTTGTCCAACGCCCCTGCTCCAAGCAGGGTCAGCCAGAGCAGGTTGCTCAAGACTGTGTCCAGCCAAATATTGAATACCTCTAAGGATAAAGACTCCAGAACTGGTTGATTGTTTTAATTTGTATACAAAATATATCCTTATGTTTGGTTTAGCTGAGCTGATAGGAAACAGGAAAATTCCTTGCTAGCTGAGGAAAAGAAATGGTACCTTCATGCACACCGTTGTCATAAATCCATTTACATAAAAGGCATATTGAATCTGTCACAGCATTTCCTCGGTGAAGTCATGAGGGCTACACAAATTCAGGAGTACTTGCGAAGGGTGAACCTGAACGACTGGTGTTCGTGGTGCCAGCTACTCCTGGTGTATGTTCCCAAGTCAGTTTTGTCGTTCAGGAATGGTTGCGTTCGTATGTGATTATGGTAAGTAGCTAAGGTTGTGAAGTGTTGCGGCTGAAATAGGACCTGTAGTTTCATGACCTTAAGTTTTAGCAGGGAACCATTTTGTTTTGTAGCTAAGACAGGCGTGCCCGTTCTGTGAGGCAGGACAGAATTTGGAGGGCCTGACCAGCAGGGATCAGTCAGGGTGAGAACTTCCACATCTTCGTGTGCTTAAGGGACGTTAGCTGGTTACTTAGGGATGCAAATAAGGAAATCTGAGTATTCATCCAGCTGACAGAGCGAGTGGTTAACTTTTTCGATATAACCTCTTGCAACAAGACCTATTCCTGCTACAGTAAATGGTAACACATTGCTGCCCATAGCTGTAAGCTTTTAGCCTACAGCAGGAAATTGGAAATTATTCATGTTTTAGCAGAGGGACTACAAATGTTCTGTGCTGGGAGACCGGCTTTTGCTTCACAGTAAATTGTTGTTTTCATGGGGTTGCCTCCCAAGAAAAATTATTTGTAAGTATTAGCAGGTAGAAGGGGTAGAGAAGAGAGTGTGTCATCGTAGGTGAGTAATTCAGGATCAGTTGAATCACTTGATGTAGCACATCAGGAAAGACTGAACAACACGCTGGTGTATAAATAACTTTTGCATCAGTATCAGTGCTTGCCCATCTTTTTCTTGACGGACTTTAGAGCCAGCCCTAATCATCACATTTGTAGTCTTTGAGCTACCACACACTTTGGACAATGGAAACGATGGTAGCTGTAGCTGAGAAGGATAGTAAAGCGGAAAGAGCAGGAACACAAAATCTGGCATTTCTGAAGAGTTAATTGTAGCTTTCACTTGCTTATAACCTTTGTAACTTTTTTTTTTTTTTTTGGGAAACTGATACAACCCTAGATTAGGTTAGCAGTGCAGAAGGACCAGAGCTGTGGCCTCGAGGGTCTCTATGCTTCTCCAGTTCTGCACAAACACAAGGGAAAGGAAGGCACCAATGTGGACGGACCTTGCATTTTGCATAGAGAAACGCTTTGCATAGCAGCTGGCTGTATTTATACTACAAATGACAATTTCCAATCCATGTGTCAAGCTTTTCTTATCACATGGATCCTCCTAAAAAGAAGCTATTGCATTTATATGTGTATAATATATATAAAAATATATATAACATTATATGCATATATAAACATATATAATATTATATATTATGTGTGTATATATAGTGTGTATGTATATACAGTTGATATTCTCCTGATTAATTAGGTGTAGAGCTAGAACTTTTCCAAGCCAGTGACTGAATTAATAATGAACAGGGGAATATTTATTATATCTGAATGCTTTCGTGTGGCTTTGGTCAAATTACTTAGAGGTGGAAATAATCAGCGGTTGAATTAAGCAAGAGGCCTGATACATACTGGAAAACCTCCATCATCTGTCAGATGTTTTACAACTGTGATGAATGAGTTTGGATAAATAACGTGAACATGTGTTAAACAAGTTCAGGCCAAGTGCTGCACAGTACGGTAAACAGAAATTGCACTTCGGGAATGTTTGAAAATATAAATGGATGGTAGGTGGTATGTGAAGAGCACTGGGAGGATGTCCTTTCTTCTGGGGAGGGTAAAAGGAAAACTATTCTAGTGCTTCAGAAATAGCTTTTTATTGTTGTTACTGTTTTTAGCAAATGCAGATGTAGAGGTTTGCTGGTACTAAAAAGAATTGTTTGGATTGTTCAGCTGTTAAGCTGCAAACATGTTATTTTGTGCCCATTGCAAACTTGCCTGGAAACTGCCCTGAATCAGCACAGGACTGAGCCATATGGAAAGGAACCCAATAGCTTGAGTGACTTTTCTTTTAAATTATATTTGTTAGAAAAACTGTTGATGTGGAGAGGCTGGGGAGAAAACTTAAGCAGGAAATCAGTCTAAGTGAGTCTAGGAGTGGTCCAGGGTCTGTCTCGTCTCCATCTCTGCAGGCGGTGAGGGAGGTGAAGAGCTGGTGCCCCAATGGGCAGCACACCGTTGCTTGGGGAGGCATCGGCCAGCTTCTGTTTCAGAAGGGAAAATCTGTTGCCAGAGCAGCACGTGGTTTTGTATATAAGTTTCTTTCATGCTACTATGTAGGACCTCTGTGGCTAATGCACTTAAGCAAGCTCACTGATTTCCAAATGCAACTGAGAGAAGCATTTAGCACAGAGGTTTTTATTTGTCATATTTGTTAGTGGGGGTGAAATGATTGCTCAGATTATTTACTTTGTATTCTCTCTCACTCTTACATCCAACCATACTGTTGTGGAGCCTACCAGCATCACGCATCTTGTTCCTGGAAAATCTGGGATCTTTTTCACCTGTGAAAATGGGGGAGAAATTCCAAAAGTGAAGTTCCCACCTGATGAACATGGTCTTTTATCAGTAATTTCCTGATTTTAATATGTGTGGCTTTGGGCACCTCCCTTCATCCTAATCAGGGTACTTGGAAAGTGGAGCAGTAGCCTTCTTTTAGCTCATTTTTATAAGGATGTGAAGTACCTAAGTACTTCCACTGTTAAAATCTTTGCAGTCTGATGTACAGGTCCTTAAAAGAGTACGAAGGTGTGTCCCCACTGCTGGAGAAGCCTTTATATTCACAACAGTCTGAGTAGTAATAAAAAATAGCAATGAAAGGACAAACAAATTGCACAGGTGTAAAGGATAGCAACTGCAGTGCGCTTTTGCAGGGCTGTTGGGTGCGGCATGTGAAGCTTGAGACTCTTGGCTCCCCCGTGGTGTTACCTCCCTTCCTAGTGTGTTAGGCTTATTGCGGTGCCTGTGCAGCGTTCTTGGGATGCCTGTTCACGTCCCTCTTGCTGTAAGGCACGGTATGGCAGATGCAGCAGCAATGTGCCAGCCACCTGCACCCAACATGTGCCAGTGTGACCCAGGAGATGGCGAGGCACTTGGTGAAGCAGCAGTAGAAATGCTGGGAGGTGAGTTGTCCAGCAGATAGCAGGGACCTCCGAGCCTCCCCAGGCTACTGCATGAGAACTGGCCACATGCTTGACCTGGCATCCACATCAGATGAGATTCATGCATTGTCATGGATTTAGCTTGAGATCTTAGTGGTTCTGTACCAGTTTATTCCTGGGGTTTTCTTTTCCTTTCAGTTGCCAAAATGGTGCATTTTTCATGTGTCCCGGCAATTTCAGAATGATGGGAAACTTGCTGACCCTGAATTACTTTGATATCTGCTAAAAGTATTTGTGCTGCACTCCATCCTTCTGCACATCTGATATTTCTTCATTCCCTCTCTGTTGCAAATCAGCCTCTGTTAACTTAATTTCTGTTAATTTAACTATATCCTTTAAGTATCCTAAAGAAGCATCTTTCAAGATCCCTAAAACACATCAAGACACATGGAAAAAGACAGATCAAGTTATTTGAACAAAGCTGCTTAACTAGCCTGATGTTTTTGACTGAGATCACATCTGCTAGGAACTATAAGACTATTACTGAAGGGGTTGTTCTTTGCTATGTGACTCTCTAATACTAAAGCAAAACCAAGTCTTTGTCTGTTGAAATGCTCTTTCTCCTCTTTACTCAAAATCAGTAAAACCTCAGATGAATTGCTGTGTCTCGGTTTAGGCATTTAAAGATGTGAATTCATTAGAGGATGTACACAAGAACACGAAGGACTATCAGAGGTTTAGGAAAGAAGAGCTACAAGTAAAGTTGTTTAACGTAAGGAAGAGGCTGTTATATGGAGACGTTACAAGAGTTTTCAGACTGGGGAGGCCTGAAAATTAAATTTAAATTTAAAAAAAAGTTTTAGAAATCAATATTTTCATCAGTAAATGTAGTGAAATATGAAATAAATATCCTGGAGGTGCTGTGGCATTTCCATTGGAATTCTTTGCTTATTCTGTTTTTTAATTAAATTGCGGGGAAAAATCCTATAGATGAAGCTCCACTGGAGTCAGATGCCTAGAAGCTTTCCAGAAGGGATCTTCATGACTGTGTAGCTGATGCCTCTGGGTGATGCTGAAGTACAAGTAAATATTAATCCTTAATATTAATTAAGTACAAGTAAAAATGAATTCTTAATATCCTGTGTGTGTCAGTCACAGGCACATCTACTGGTTTTTGTATGTGAGGATTTTCTGGTGGATGCTTGGTCTTGGCTACTCCAAATAGTCAAAAAAACCCAACATTGAGTTGGAACCCGTTGCCCCCAGCAGCGTGGCTGTGAGACCGGAAAGACTCACATGCATGTAGGCAATGCAGGCTCAGGTATTTAAAGATGCACACACCACTGCAATTGCTAGCAGCAGTCTGAGGAAAAGCAGCTTTATCAGATTTTCACCATCCGCTGATGATGATGCTCTTTTGCCTGTTGCCTTGCTATCAGATGAGTGGTCCATACTTGCTGTCTAAATTTTTGAATGATCTCTGATGGGGTTGAACGCATGCAGTTAATTAGGAGGCTGCATCCTCTGAGGTCCAAAGGCTGGTAAATTCTGATGCACTTCCTAGGATGGACTGGGATCACTGGAACAACCTGGTCTTGGAGATAGCCCCTGACATATTTTGCCATGTCTTATGCAACAGTAAAACTTGGTCTGAACTTGAAGCTCAGGAGCTCATTCACGTTCTTGGCACAAATCTGTGATGTCTTTGCGCTCAGATGTTTTGCCTCTTACCAAGCTGTGAGCACAGATACGACATCCATAATTCCAGGGATAGCGGGTGTGTGCCTAAATATTGTGTCTTTTTGGGGGGTGATAGGTTGCTATAATTTGCTTGTTGCTCTTTGTTTACTAATACTGATTGACCATGCAGGGCAGCATGTTGGCACTGTGTTTAAAATGGAATAAAACCAGAAAACTCATATCATGACTAGACTAGCAAGTTGTTATTGTATTGTAGTACTTGTAATCCAAGAGGCACTGATGTGCTTGTTTGAGCACAAGCATACAGGTCAGCAATTCAGAGACCTAGTTGTAAACTGAAACAAACGTTAAAGATTGGCCTCAACATATGTTTTTTTAATGATTATTTTTTAGCCTCAGATTGGTTACAGTAATCTCTAAAGAAAGCAGTAAGTTCTTCTATATTATTTTCTTTTCTAGCAATTTTCCCTGGCCCCATTCTGTTGAATTATGTAACCTATATTTTAGCACAACAGCTACTTTCCTACTATATTACTCTCTAGGGAACAATTTTGCATTAGTAGGGGGATGAACAAGATGACCTCTTAAGTCTTTTCCATCACCACTTGCTGTAATACAGTGCTGTAGTATTTGACCTGGTTACGCAGCCTTTTCCCTTTTGTAACCCTTTGACTTTTACAGAAGAGCAGTCACAGCATTTTTTGGACATGCAGAAGTGCCCTCCTTTGAAGTTACCAACCTGAAGTACTGTTTCCTGCACTTCAGAGCTAAAGAGCATATTTAGTGCCTTTTGCATTCAAGTGGAGAGGACCTGTATAAATAAATCATTGCAGGGAAGTATGCTACGGTGCCTGTTCCATAGCTGGAATGAATAGGCTGAAGAGGCAGAGGATCTTTATTTTGTTAATATGTTGGCAAGGCTGTAACTTTTGAATGTGCCTTTCTAGTGTTGATTTTTATTTCAAGGAAGGAAGGAAGACCGAGCTGCTTGAGCAACTTGTTCTAGATCTGTACTGTGTCTGTACCTACACAGCATACTTACTTCACTGCCGTTGTTTCCAACAGCAGGCTTTTCCCCATATGTCTAAAGTTATCAGTAGGTATCAGACTGGATGGGAAATGTAACTGTAAAGGGGAATTATGTATTGTAGCCTGCAAAATCAGAAAGAATACATGTGAGAGAAGTAATTTGGAAATGGAAAGAAAAGCTGCGGTGACATTCAAGTGATAAGTGGATTCAGAGATGCCTTGCTGTTCTGGTTTGTTCATAGCTTTCAGCTCATAGAGGGCAGCAAATGCTTTTTGTGGCATTGGCCTGGCAATAATTTCTCCAGCTCCAGCCTGACCACGAAAGTCAGTTCTAAAAAAGATTTTTTTTTTTTTTTTTCAATGAACACCCCCTGCATTTTCTTTGTCTCTCCAGAGACAACTAATTTATAAAGGCTGGGTTTTTTTAATCAGTGGAATGCTTGAGCCATTCAAATGTCTTGGCGTTGTTGCTGCTGCTTTCTGTGCAGTCAAGTGATTCCTTGTTGACTCTGGGTTTTAAAGTCCCATTCTAATTTTTACTTCATAAGTTAAGTAAAACCTGCTGTTGTGCTCTCCTGCTGTTGGGCTTTTTTATTGCTTATGTCCTTTTTTCCACAGCAGCAGTAGAAGACAACTGAGACAGGTTTCTGCAGTACAGAGTTGGGAAAACAGTAACGAGCACAGAGGTATAAAACTAAGGGAAAAAGTACTAGCGCTTTCTGTCAGCCAGCTTCACCCTGCTCTCAGCCCACATCAGCTTATATGTCCTTCTTTCACTTGTTCATGAGTAAGCAGGGTCTTAATACACTAAGTTAGAGATGGAAATACTGAAAGGAAGTTTTGACACCATCAGTTTTTAAGATCTTAGGATAATGCAGTGCAACATACAGAGAATACTAGCTTCCATAGCTGTAACACCCAGGATCCAGCAGATGACAACTAAGGTTTCCTTTTGCACTTAACTATATAAACACTTGCTACCTTTTATCATTTCCCTTTAGCATAAATCATTGGCATTTGTGTGTCCAGATAATGTGACAAATGTTCTTCCTAGTTCCACGTGAATGTGGATGGGTCTACAGGAGCAAAGGGATAGTAACTTAGAGCTTTGTGAAGGGGAAACTCTGGCTACTGGCTTATCTGTGACACATGGTTTGCTTGAAGCCAAGCAGAATAAACAGAAGTTTGGTAGAAATGGTTGAGAGGAGAGATCAGTTTAGACCTGTTAGGCTCCCAGAATGGGGTATGATGAAGACTGGAAAGTCCCTTCTACCAGCTGTATGTGTAAAAACCTCCTTCTTTTAAATCTCACTGAATTACTTAGATGTTTCTGTAGTCTATCTGTATGTTGGTAATGAATCTCAAGCATTGACTAAAACTTGGAACCAAGGGTGGGGGAGTCTCCAGGACATTCAGGAATGATGTGTTCAGAAAGAAAAGGACATACCCTGAAAGGATGATTTCTCTCTCTCTGTTTTACGCAAATGATTCAGTTTCTCACTCAGTCTTTCCATGCTTCCTAATTCTTGAGTTTAGTTCTCAGTAGGTGATAGTTTAAGCATCACTGCTTTCTTTAAGCATTATTGTTTTCGTATTAGTGGCACTCCAGACCTTCACCTCTCCTGCTGTCTATTCTCCCTCTTACTGACTCCCCTCTGCTCTTCTGTACTTCTCTTTGGTTGTTTCTCTGTTGTTGCATGTCTCTGATTCCTCATCCTCAGGGGCATCGTTTTTCTCCTCAGTCCTCTGGAGTTTTCTTACTGTTATTCCTTTTCCCGCAAATGATCGGATCTCATTTCATATCTCTTGGAAATACAGGAGCAGGAGTCAGGGTGTACTTCATGGGGAGGACACTTGCACCTGGAGGAGTGGATACATTTGTCACTGAACTTAAATGTGTAATTGTTCCTGTGCTGACAGTTTTATGTTAATTCCCTTGTGATAGAAGCTGGGACGTTTGGCGCTTCAGAGAAACGTTCAAAAAAGGTTAGCTCCAATCCTTCATCCCAAAGTGAGGTTTCTGCCCTGTGTGCTCTCCCTGTGGAAATCCAGGGGACTGTTTTCTGTCGGTTGCTTCTTGCAGCAGCAGGAAAGCAGACTTCTGCCCTTGAAGAGGCAGTAAACTCTTTAAGCGCAAGTGTACAGAATTGCTCTGAAGTGCTGGCCATATCAGGTATTCTTCATTCCCAGTGGAGATCCCACCGTGGAGTTCTCCCTGCTTGCCTGTCCAAACGCACGGGCTCCCTGAGGTTTGCAGGTGGCTCTTTGCACCCTCTGCTTTAAGCCTCTACCAGCATAGCTTTAGGGTATGGGATAGGAAAGGATGTCCAAGGCTATTTTGTCGCTTTCCCTCCTCCCACTCCCCACCTGCAGGTCCTTTACAGAGAAAGGGAATAAGGATGCAGGCTTGAAGGGGAGCTCTTCTCATATGCAGGCGTAATAGGATCCTCTCCCCACAAAGGATCCCCCTCTCCCAGCGGGGGCAAAGGACCCTGCTTGCTGAGGGGACCCACTGTCCCAGATAATTAGCTAAGCAGTTGCTGTGTGTCTGAATGAAAAGGAGGGGAGGGAGGTTTTGCTCTGATGGGGAGCCGGTGTGGCATTCCTTGGAGGCAGCCTGCACATTCCTCCAAAGCAGTCAGCGCTGACGGTGACATGGGCTCGGCACTGCACGGCCAGGCTTCCCAAAATTTCTGTGCAGCCACTTGCTTGGCCTCGGGTCCTTTATTGTGGGAAAACTCCTTTTCCTTGCTAAGTGCTAATCATTTATCCCTGGATCAGTGGGAGAATATATAGCTTGGGTTTGCAAGTGATGTGTCGTGCTAGTTAATGTATAACAAACTATTTATATAGAGAAAATAAGACCAGATTCGGAGAAAAAATGAAGATTTGTAATATTCAAAATGAAGTAATCTCAGCAGAAGCAGTAAGTGTGTTAATGCAATAGTGGGCAATGTGCCTGTGAATGAATCCCTTCTCTGTCTATTTTCTAGGGGGTCTGGGAGGAAAAGGAGAGGGCCTTGTCTGGCCAACACGTTTATGACTAGCTTTTGTGGACAAAAGCAAAAACTAAAAAGAGAGCCTATTCTTGGCACAGGACCAGGTCTTTTCTTAGAGGACTGCTTTAATTTGTTTGACATACAGTGGAAGACTGGCACACTTCACTAATTAGTTTTATATACAGTTGTTTTATAGATCTGGAGCACTGTATGTACCCGTGGATCCACTCAAGTAACCCAGTGAAGTCTACCAGGCTGCTTCCTGAAGCCTGTTCACAGGGTTGGACCTGTATGCCTGACTTCTTGCTGTGCTGCTCAGATTTTTACCCAGTGTCATAATTGTGTAAATTCATTCAGATAGAATAACACCCATTTAAAATTGGAATAGTGTAGTAATAAATTTGGGAGTGTGGTACCTGGCATTCACAGAAAGATTTTTTTTGTTGTTGTTGTTATTAGAAACATTTTTCTTTGTTCTTTATTTTTTTCCCCCCATCAGTGCTGGTGGAAACCTAGGCAGTTCATTTAAATTCTAAAAGACTATTACTTCTATCACTAATAGTTCTTCCTAGTGAGCACTTAAAATAATGTTTTATTCATTGTTGCAGGGACAAGAATTAAGTTTTTAGGTTCTACGTGCTAGTCAGTTTGCAAGTGGCTATTGGAAGCCAGAGAATATTGCTACTTCTGTCCCATGCAAGGACTTTAGAAATGAATGGCAGGAAATGTTTCAAATGTCGTTTAATTAGATCTGCACCAGGTACCCTGCTAATGTAATCAAATGTGGAGTTAATCTCCCTTTTATGTTTTTGTAAGGAAAGGAGCTTCGTCTTGAAATTATAGTTTAAAGAAAAGAGGCATGGATGGGAGACGTGGAGGTCATTCAAGCAGCAGCAAGTGAAGCAGAGCAACTCCCATTTGTGCTCAGCCAGATGTTCATGAGCCTTTGCCAATAGCTCAAAAGGCTGATGCTACATAAATTACTATATCCCAGGGACTAATTCAATGGGTGTGATGGAAGAGGAAGGGAGGAGGATGGTACCCTGTCGGTCAGAGGTCAGGTGTAACACATGGGATTGAACCAAGCAATATTCAGCCAGTTTTGTGTTTTCTTTTATTATTGTGAATTGATAACACTTATTTCCGCATAGGAAGCAGAAGAAAAGTCAATACTTCAATTAAGAATATAAAGACCAATTATTGTTTTCTTTAAAAAGTCCCTTTTCCCATGTAGTCGAAAGAGTTGGATACCCAATGAAATTTGAGCCTCTGATGGTTGTCTTTGAAAATATAGAATCCCCTTTGAAAGCTACCAGTGGCCTGATAAAATAAAGGTCTTTAAAGGCTTCTCTTGCTGATTGCAAGCCAAACTGCCTCCCCTCCACCGCCACGTTTGTACCAAATTCACCTAGAGAAATCCCTCTTCACCTAGCATGAGTTGTTTTCCTTTCCTCTCTAGGAGAGTTATTTTTACAAAAGTAAAAGCAAACAAAAACCCAGAGTAATAAATAATGGTATTCTTTTAGAGCGTGAAGCCTTCGCTCGACCAAAATGCTGCCATTGCAAGAAAATAGGCACTTGCAGGTTTCTACCTCACACGTGTGTCTGTCTGAATCACAAGCCCAGTTATCTTTGACGCTCTGCCTGTAGAAACAAGTGGTGAGTGAAGGGAATCTCTTTGTCTTTCAAGGGTATACACCTACCCATTATGATGTGAAGGATAATTTAACAAATGTGACTCTTGCTTATTACAGAAAGGTAAATAAAACTCAAGCCCATACCAGTACCTGGTTTTCTATCAGATAGTTTCAAAACAGTTGACTCTGATTTTGAATGTTTGAGGTTGGCAGTGCTGATGCTTTTTAATTTCTCAGGCTGTCCTACAGTCTACAGATAAAAAGGAGGGTTTCAAGGTTAATGAAGTACCAACTCAGCATCCCAAACAGTATCGCTCAGTCAGTGGGAAGCCCATGGAGAGACAGAGTGCCTTTTCTTTCATAAAATAAAGAAATAAGCAGTGCCCTCTAGTGTTAGTTAACATCAGAGGGAACCACCAGGAGAATTTTCTATCATCTAGGTATCTGCAATTAAACATATTTCACAGCTGCAGATGCAGCCCTGGTCTGTTTTATGTTCTCTAATCTTGAAGTGTATGAGTGTAGTATGTCTCCAACCTGTACGTGACCCGGGGAAGGATGGGAGATTTCCAAAAGGCCAGAGACTCATGAAGTTTCAGGGAGAGGTGTAGCAGTCAGTGTTCCTGCTTGAAGTTCGGAGGTTCAATTTCTGGCATAAAGCAGTCCTGCTGCACATATTCAAGCTTATCTACAACACGTTATAACAAGGCAGTGAGCAGGTAGGTCTTTTGGGCTGTCCTTGGAGCACCTCAGGATTTTTTGGTTCTGGTGATAGTAGCAGGTTGGACTTCTGCTTCAAAGCCGTAGGCATCATTTGTTTCAGTTAAAGACAACTCTGCTAGGGATGCACCGTGGGAATTACAGTCACCTCTGCGCTTTAGTATGGAAGGCTATTTCTCAGTCTGTTTAAAAAAGGGCA
The DNA here is from genome assembly GCA_013401315.1 of Balaeniceps rex. Classification (NCBI taxonomy): domain Eukaryota; kingdom Metazoa; phylum Chordata; class Aves; order Pelecaniformes; family Balaenicipitidae; genus Balaeniceps; species Balaeniceps rex. The sequence goes on along the minus strand of VYZW01057782.1, from coordinate 3,139 downwards.
ACACCTTAAACTGCTAATGTAGTGAGCATTAAAAAGCATTTGCTATCTGCTTTCTGAATCCTCTTCAGTGTGAAAACATGGTAAGCAAATGTGCCTTTCCCTTTCTGTTTTTTTAATTTGATTTTCTGCCATAGAAGAAGAGCTTATGAGTGATTATCGCCTTTCAGTTTCTGCTGATGTATTTTGATAGCCTTGGTTGCAGTCTGGGTCTTTTGGGATGAGCCCCGAGGTCCCTGTGGTGTTAAGGTTACTGTTGACAAATGCAAATTCTGTAAGGCCTTGAGAGCATGTTACTGAGTGTCCCTGAGCTATAGCCGAGTGTATGCACTTGTTATTTTCTGAAAAGCAGTACACAGAAATACAATAAAAGTACAAGCTTTTATAAGGTGACCCATGCAGTACTTTGCCTTACGCAGGCTTTCTTGCCCTGGGTGAGGTTCGTCCTGGACTGCGGTTTTCTAAACCAAAACATCTGAAGTAGCATGACTCCGGGGAGTCACCGTCTCACTTTCCTCCTTGGATTATGCTCCGTGAATGTTTCTGATGGCTGCCAGCACTATAAGAAGTGGGTGCCAAGACTTACGTAGACAGTCAGTATATTGCCCATGTGTAAGAACATCAGGTGAAGAGGTTAGGAACTTATATTTCTGAGCTGATTCAACAAGATTAGCTCCACATGAGGGATCTGTAAATGTACGTTGTCTCTGTGTAGATTGCTGCGCCCTGGTAGTAGATGTCAGAAATGAGATGGCTTACCTGGACTGTTGCTCCTCAAAAGGGGTGTCTGACCAACTCAAGTGTTTGGGATACATGCTGCTGTCTTGTTGCCACTGCTGTTGCCAAACTTGATACTTTCACTAGTTATTGATTCTTCAGCTCTAACGATAGACCTCTTTTTGAGCTGCAGTTAATAACTTCTGTCCTCTGTGCTACACACAAGCAGGGAGAGTATTGTTTGTGCTGATTACCAAGGATGATGTTATGCTCTGTGAAAAGACCAAGAAGAAAAATGTTCAGCATTGTTCCTCTGAGACATACCAAAAATCTGCATGCACCAATGAAAGTAACCAGCGTTATGGTATCATAACAATGGTTCGTTAGGACATCACCCCGGGCCGGGATGATGATTGTTAAGACCAAGACCAACAGATGGCATCTGTTAGGATGTTGATATTTATGTACAAAGTTGCCAGCACTTTAAGAAGTGGTGCCTCTCTTAATTAAGATGATAATGTACTGCCTTGTTTGGAGAGGTTGTGCTCGTAATGATGCTCGTGAATTATGAATAGAGGGAAATTAGTAATAACAAATGCCAGATGGAGGTATCTTTCAAAGAGGAATATTTTGTGTAATATGGCATGTAAAGCCGACAGACCGGGTCTTACAAGACCTTTATTATTCTTTAAGCTTTCCTGACAAAATTACTCTTTATCCTGCCAAGAAATGTAGTTTCACATGCCAGTGCGTTTTTAAGCGAGAGTAATTAAAGTATGCCTCTAAGTTTATGGCTTGAAGTGAAATCCATTTCTCCAATGTTTTGTCAGGAATCTATAAACAGTGCAAGGACGGAGACAACTTATAACAACAATAGCTTTGCCAATTCTGCACGTTCTGCCTTTGAAATCAGAGGCAATTAGGGATGAACAAAACTACTTTCAAAGTTTACAAAAAAGAGCGTAAGTTTTGCTGAAGCTTTACTTCATGTTTTTCCTTTGGTTGAAGATGACTGTTGGGGATAAGAAACGTTTTTCTAAAATTAAAACCTGCCTTCTCTGATTGAAGTAAAAAATGATTACTGAGTTATAAATGCGTTGAATCTTCAAATGCTAAGCCATTTTTGTAACTTCCTGAGAGAGGGAAATAAAATACAGGTTGCATTAGTGAAATGAAATTCAATTTAGGACTGTAGAGGTGTTGCGTATAGTCTCTCTCTATCAGATATGTCAAACGTAGTAGACCAGGAAGACTTGAAGAGCGTACCTTCTGCTCCATCCATGCATAGTCACAGATCACTTCCAAATAAGCAATAATAAACTTGAGATGTACAGTCCAAGACTTCTTCCAAAGGCACAAGCATTGTGGCAGGGTTCAGAAAGATAGCAGAGGAGTTGCTTTTGTCTTCTTTAAATTATTTCTATGAGTATGCATTAGTAGGGGAATAAATGAAGTAATATATTTCAGTATTGGATGATGAAAAGAAGGCTTCTGCTTCATTTAGAAAAAGATCAAGATCAGTTTTCATGAGAATAAAACACTGTTTTGAATTATGCTTAGAACAGACTGTCCGACTATTTCTGGTATTAACGTTCATTGCCATTGCAGAAAGGATTTAACAATAGAAAGATGAGAACATGAGAAAAGAATGTCTAGAGGGAA
>VYZW01057781.1:4392-27948 GCA_013401315.1 Balaeniceps rex | reverse complement strand
AGAGCTCAAAGGGCCTCACTTGGGACTGCTGTTTTATAGGATTGTGAGATGATTGGCTTTAGTCATAAATTTCCATCCGAGCCACAATCTGGGTCGGTAATTAGCGGAATTCTAATAATGATGGTACTGCTCCACTCGGTTACAAACCAGGTGAGGTTTGTTTCAAGGCTGTCAAGGGATAGCTAATTGCTCCCACTTCCTGCCTCAGCCATATGGGAGTTTCTGATAAGGACAGTGCCACTCTCCTCCTCAACCATGTAGGAGTTTTTGGTACAATTAAGGGGCGCTTAACTGACCAACTCACTATATGAAGGTTGCGGTCTTGGCAGGAATCCCTGAGGTGATAAAGCAGACGGAGAGAGAAAGTTGGGGGGGGGGGATGCACCACCACATATATGCACCGGTATCCAAAGTATATTGAAACACCCGAAGTTAGAAGGGCTTTTGGTAGCCTTGACCCACAGCATACAATAACAGACATGAAATAAAAAAAAAGGTCTCTTACTAGCACTTCTGTGACTCACACCATTACAACATTGTATATCACCATATATTTCTTGTATATCATCATGCTTTTCTTTCCTACATCCTGATTAATTAAACTCATGCAAACCAACTGAAAAAAATCATATTCATCAGTATCATCAAGGGCACAGAAAACATCTGTCTCTTTGCAAGACTGTGGCAAATATCTGCAGAGGCAAACATCATGTTTTTCTTTGGAATATGGAGTTTTGGTCCTCAAGAGCAGAACAGGATGACACAGACTGCAGTTTACAGCAGACTCATTACAATGTAACATCTTAATAGAAATAATTTAATTATTCAATACTAGCTGCTTTTGCCTAACTAAAAGGTTAATGTTCAATGTCATTAGTCGGCAGATTTAAGAATGAAGATGAATTTTTGTTATAGTTCCAAACACCTTAGCAGAATATGCACACCTAGAAAGGGCAGGCAGTCTAAAAATCTTACAGAATTATAGATGCACATTTTATTTTTCCTTAGGGGAAAAAACCCACAAAACCAAACACCACCAACTGCCCCCCCAAAACCAACCCCCAAGAATCCAACACGAAACATTTATATCTATGGCATTGGTTTTAATCATAGCACATCTTAAATCCCTTAATAGCATCTTTCTCTCACCACTGAGAAGTCCTGATTTTTACAGAGCCTAGCTTAATGCATAATCAGGAAAAAAATGAAACTACGAAAGATCTTTCTGTTACACAAAAGTACAAAAAAGACCACGAGGAAATTAAAGATTTGCTATACATGTGAAACTAAGAGCTAGAAATTTTGCATCTTATCAGGTTCCCTGACTGGGGTATCTAGTGTAAGCACAGAAATAGGAAGGCATAATAGAATTTTGTCAATGAATGTAAATTGATCCATGAAATTCAGTAAAGCAGAACAGGAAAAGTGTAAAAGTATGATGGATTGTCAAGAAACTGTATCATGAGAGTAGTCATATCAGAGGTCCACTTCATTCACTTATCATCTCCTATTCAGTAGCCAGATGTCACCTGTGGAAAAAGTATAAGAAACTAGCTATATATGACCTTGGTTTTCCTCCTAGTGATCAGCAGCTCAAAGACATCCCAAGACAAAGATGATTTGTTTGTTCTTAATGGCAATTAATGCTTTACCCCCCAGCATCACGCGTTTTGTACTTGCTTTTTGAATCCATATAAACTTTTGGTTTCCAAAACATTCTTATCAATGAGTTTTATAGCTTAACTTTGCTTTATATATATGTGTGTTGTTTTATCCAAAATACTGTCTTGTTTTCTTTGAATCTAAGATTTTTTATTTGTATCTTATTTTTTCTCTTATGAGAAACTGTGAATATTCATTCTTCACTCTTTCTTTTTCATGCCTTTTCATGCCAAACTTCATGGACTTTAAAGTAAATCTCTTATCTCTTTTCTGGTTGAAAAGTCATCTTAATTATTCTTAGAGTGGAATCTGTCTTACTCCATTCAACAACAACTTTGCCACTCATCTCTTTAACTCCTTTTGTTCTACTTTTTTCAAATGGAGACCCCAAAGCTGATTGCAGTTTCCTCTATGTGGGTGCATCACACATTTATATTGATTCACTAGTGTTTCTTCCCTTATTTCTTTGTTGAGAAATTACGCTGTATAATGAGGTCTTTCTGCAGTTCATTGCAGATGTTACCATACGTAACTCTGTGAATAATTTTATCAGCAAAGTTTGTGACCAACTTTTCTAAGTCATGCTTATGTTCCTTCTGTATCCACCATCAAAACTGACCACCAGTTCCTACATTTGACTGCTATTTACTAATTAGTTATTTATAAGAAAACTTACCTCAGATAATTCAGTATGTTATTATGCAAAGGCAATAGATAACTAAGTATGAGATAAAACATCTGAAGAAATCAATTAATATAAAGATGGTCACTAAAAACTTGTTACAAGTTGGTACCTCAGCTGTCAGTGTGGGAAGTGTAGAAGTGAATATGCATGTGTTCAGCATTTTGGCAAAGGCAGTTTGCCATAAATGTAATCATTTTGGCAGCAAATGCAAATAAATGTAAAATATGAAAGAATTCATGATAGCTTCATTACTGAGCACTGCTTTCCTATCAAGAGTGAATTGAGGATACTGAATCCAGAAGAAAGACAGACAGCTTATGATTCATTAGGGAATTATTTTATCTTCTTCTTACCTGAGGAAATATTTGGAAACAGTAACAAAAAGAATATACATCCTGCATACTTATCCTGTGAAAGGATATTTAAAAAAAGAAAATTAAATAAGTTCACATTTGCCAGAATTCATCTTATACAAACTTCACTGTTTAGTTGCAGCATCTACTATCTTAACCTTGCTACCTCTAGGATCTTTCCACAGTCTGTGAAAAGAGACAAGAACAAAAAGTGATTTGGATCTTTGATAAAACAATGGTTAATTGTTTGTACTCTACTTAGAGGCCATTTATAAGTAGGGTTTTTTAGGGGTCTCTCTTGGTCCTATCCAGTTTAATACCTTTTCCAATGACCTGGAGGAGGAGGAGACAGGCTATACCCTGACCAAATTTGTGGACAACTCTAAACTCTGTGGCTATATATGTGTGTATGTGTGTGCGCAGTCAATAATCATGAGGGCATGGCTGCCACCCAGACAGAACTAAATAGGTCAGTGGAATGAGACAACAGAACTACATGATAAGCAAATGCAAAGTCCTGCACCTGCATGTGCCAGCCCCTGTACTGGTACAGGTTGGTGATTGCCTTGTTGAATAGTAGCTCTACTGGAAAAGGCTAAGAGGTCCTTTTGGGATTCCTCATGCCCTGGCAGCAATGAACCCTAACAGCTTACTGGGCTGCATCAACATAAATATAATCAGTAGATAGAGGATAGTGATTATTCTCCTTTACTCAGCACTCCTTAGCCTGAATCAGGAATACATCACCCAGGTTTAGTCACACAGTACAAAAAGACATAGATAAACTTGAGCATGTCCAGCAGAGAGTGATCAACATTAACAGAATTTGTGGTGTTTAGTGCTAAATCTGGTTATGATATTGAATCCTCCAAGCAGAACAAAAACAGTAGATAGAAGTGATCAAATCTGCTGACATGATAACAGAAGGTGATCCACATCTCACAACTGTACAAGAATGCTGTGAGCACAACCGCTGAATAGACTTGAAACTTAGTATTGCCATGCAACATCATTCCAAATTCACAGCTAACCTTGGCTACATAGTGTGTTTCAATGTACAACAATCTAGCACCATGGCATGCTTTAACGTGCGACTGTGGTGTAATGCTGGGTGATAATGAAAATACTTGGCCCAAGTCTGATAATCTTTGTTCAAGAAATTAATCTGAGCAATAAACACTACTGTTTGCCTTCTCAGCTGGTGATTAAAATGACACACTTACTTTAGGTGCTTGGAAAATATTGTGGGATATTTTGATTTTGGCCTATTAGTGAATGAAAGGCAGTTCTTGTTTCTTTTGGCACTCAATTTAAGATTGTATGTTAAATTTACAGATCTGTATTAAAGACAGAAAGTGCACCTCAACTAAATGCTACATTTAGATTGATCAGCTAGGTATTTCACTTTCAGTAGTGCAGCTTCCTTCAGCCTCACAGACACTTCCTTCAGCACTTCTACCAGCATTGTAAATGACTGTATAAACAGACTGACAGCCCTTCTGTTTGGGTTGAGAAGGTAACTACTTTTTTTTCTTTCTTTTCTTTTTTTCTTTGCACACATAGTAATTTGAGAGAAAGACACATTTTTAAGTGCTTTAAAATTCAAAATGGATGAATCAGGCTAGGTATTAATATAGATCTTCTATCAACTCAAAGTCTGCCCTATTATGTTTTCATCCAAGGCAAGTTTCATGTTACTCAGAAATCTCTGTCACTTAATCAGGTTCTCAGATTAAGCTGCAGAAAATTGTTCATGTTTATGTATGTCTTTTCTTTTAAAAGAAATTATAAACATTCCAGCCCTTAAATCTTTTAAATTAAAAAAGGAGTAATTTTTGTTTGATAATTTGCTATACACCAGTTTGTGTGAACAGAGTTATGCTAATTTAAACCTGTTGAATAGGCAACCTACACAAGCTTCAGAAATTTTAAAATTAAAGTACTGTTGGCCCTTTAAGGAGAAGTATCATCACAGTAAAATCCAGGCTGATCCCATTTTCTGAAAAAAATACATCTTCAGTAGGTTGTGAAATTAAACACTTCCTATTGCAAGACTTCCCCCAGGAAAAAGAATTCTTTCCCCACGGGAACAATCCAATTTTACAGTGATTAGAATTTTTGTTAAAGATATAAGCTTCTACAGTATAACTTTCTGTCCAGTAGATTAACAGAGAGCTTTTATGGGCAGAAGGAATCACTTATGAATACCTAATCTGGCTTTGTCAATGCAAAGGTCATGGAACTCTTTACAGTACTTCCATCTTTTACTTCAGCTAAATCTGATTAGATACAAATCTGTCTTTCAGAAAGAAGAATGGTCTTTTCTGTGAAGGCTTCAAATGCTGCAGAATTTACTACATTTTTAAGTAATCTATTCCATTGGCTGTTTATTTTTACTAGTTATTCTTACTCATTTAGTTTTTTATTTGTTGGTATATATTTTATCTCTTTGTTTTAAAGAGCCCTGTAATTTCCAGCACAAATTATTGTGCAGTTTCTTTCCCCATCTAGCCTACTGGTGGGGAATTTTCCTTTCACTGAATATATTTCTCTCTTTTATGTGACTTCTTGCCAAGATCAGATATCCAAGAACATGCCTTTGCTTAGGAAAATAGTGATCCAGAAGAATCAAATACAGTGATAATTTTGGTACACAGTGGGAACAAGCAGATTTATTTAGTTGTCTAAACGCATCTAGTGCCATTTGAGATGCCTTAAAGTATCTAATCTGACCTCCAGCTGTCACTCCAGAAGAGCTCAAGTCATATCTTATATCATATCTGCCACATAGATACACTAGGACAGCTAAAAATGGCACCAAGCATCTAACTGTGAGCAGCTAAATCCAGGCACAGAGAGCTGTTCAGCTCATCCTAAAATAGGCATCAACATTTGGTCAACTAAGTAGCTTTCCAGACACCACTGGGAGCTATTCAGTTATGTGAACATAGATGTCTAAACTTGTTTGGGACTATCTAGTGTATCTCAGATGTCTGCCAGGACTGACAGATAAGGCATTAGACTTGTTACAGACCTGGCCCTTTCTGGAGTGGCAGTGGGAGGCCATGCAGGGTACTCCAGGGCCTCTGAAAGAGTAGCAGTAGGAAATTCTAGAATCTGATTTAAGTAGCGAAAAATAATTTAATCCCTAATGATATGACTGTTATTCTCCACTGACTACAGCAAAAGGTAACAGTGACTCATTCATTCTTGGATACCTAACTTATGAAGCTTGTGAACCTTCTGTGTTTCACTTTTCTTTGAGTTCAGTGGGGAATTAATATGCCCATCTATCTCTTTCCCAGCCAACAAAATAGTTTTATAGATATCACAAGATAGAAACCTGTAGGCTGGAGTAGACACAATAGCCCACCTATAAAGTTCCTGTTGCATTAGTTTGGAAACTGTGGTCCTTCTTCTGACAGGACCAAATATCAGCCTTAGGATAAGACTTTCACAGAGACAATTTTTAAAGAGGTAGTTGGAAGAGCAGAGTTATACCACTCGGTTACATAACAGCAAAGATTTAATGACTAAGCAGGATGGGTATGTAGTGAGTGGATAATGATTTCATTTCTAGCAAACACACACACATGTTCTGTAAAGAGCACTTGCACACCAATAAGGGTACCTGGTCCAATTGCAACCAGCACCATGACTTTGGGGGAACACAACACTCATGCTACCTGAATGAGCTGTCTTTCAGGGCCCTGAGGGCACTACCAGCCTTACTGGCACTGCCCTCCTCTCCTGGGGCCTCCCTCTTCCCTGCCAATGGCCCAGGACCCTATTTCAGCCCCCCAGGGCCATCAGCCCCTGCCCCAGTGATGCTGCAGCAGGGCCAGTCTCCAGCTCCCCACAACCCTTCCCTAGCCAGCCATGGGACCCACATTACAGTCCAGCCTTGACCTGTCCCTGACCGCAGGGATGTGCCCGATGCCTGGGGCTGGGGCTTCCCCAGCTGCCTTGCTCCTGGCTCGGATGGTGAGTCAAGCTTGGCTGCCAGGCCCTGCCCTGATGGACCCTGGGGGAGCCCCCACTGCTCCTGGCCCCCAGCCCACAGGAAGCTGCTGGCCTTTACAGCACTCTGACCCTGCCCAAGCCTTGTCTGGCAGGCTGGGTGTTAGACACAACAGTTCCACCTTGGGCTCAGGTTTCTGTTTGGTGTTGGGCTTCCATGGATATGTTCCTCCAAGGGGTACTGTTTCCATACGTAGTGCTTTCTAATGCAAATCATCAGCATGAACCACCAATGGCCTCACTTGAGGCCAATCTCTTTGGTTTTCCACATGTTTAAAGCCATCTAGTGGCCATTACCCAAGTTACTATCCAACTCTGTCTTCCTGCTCCATATGTGTTAAAAGGGTGTAAAGTTGTTATTTCCTCTGTGTTTCCTCTGTGTTTCCTTCCATGCACAGGTAAACCATTAGAGGAGGACATGTAGTCCAGAGCTCATCAGTAAGCCTTCCCTTCATCTGTGTTTCTTTTGTTTATCCAGTACATACCAGAATCATCTAATAAGTTAAGTGCTGGGTAGATGTAGCCAAGGTCTCACTTAACTGCATGGTGTTATTTGCCCTGTGACGAAGGTAACAGCATAGTCACTGAAAGTAGCAACAGTGGAGAACAATTTTACTATTTTGCTTTTCCTTGCTACAGTCCTTGCATGGTTTGATAAATTTGATAAATTTCACAGGCAATCTACAAAACACTTGAAACAAGTATTTTACAGGCAGCCCAGATATGCCATGTTTTAAATAATATTGTATGCTGAATAAATACTGTACTCAAATATACAGTCTGCACACAAATAAGTAAATACACTGTGCAGTACACAGAACTTACTGTCTAATCTCTTCTCTTTGTTCAAGGCACTATATTTTTCCATTTAAAAATATTTTTACTGCAAAGATAACTATTAATAATGAAAAGAACATAAATGAAGTCAGTGCTGTATTAGTCTAGAAATACATCTCTGACACTAACTCCATCTCTATCCTCTACTTCAGAGAGAAATGTAAATTTTCTTTATGAAGTTATGCAGTAGTAAGTCTTATCTTCATTAGTAGATGGTAGGTTTTCAGTCTTGTGTTCCAAATTGTTTACTTTACTGATAAACTTGTTCTTAGCCACTTACTTTAAGTTAAATCTAATTTGAATCTTTGTTTTAAATTGTGATCATGAATACCACAAATCAATTAAACTTCGTCAAATAAACATAATGCTAGTAATGAAATGAATAAACACGAACATAACACACTTCCTTTCGTGACTATGCTACAACTCATGTTTATCAGATTATTGTTTGTTCCTACACTTTTAAAAATAAACAATGCAAAAAAAAAGTGCATCCAAATCATGTCCGGCAGCCTTCAAATTGCTTGCCATTTTAACATTTTCTTCTTTTGCAGTTAATGAAAGCTGTTCAGCATCGCAGTTGCTCCACAGAGCTCAGAGAACATTGTGAAGGACAGAGGAATCATGAATTCTATTTTAAAAATAAAAAAATGTAGACACAGAGCAGCAAAGCAATTTACTTTAGATCACTCATCAGGCCACTGACAGAGCTACATGTTATCATTTGATGCATCCCTGAATGCCTCTAAAATGAGGTGTTAGATATTTAAATTATTTGGAATTTGTTCCACAGCTGCTTGCAGACACAAGGTTAAAGGTAAGTTTTAAAACTGAAGTGCACAAAGAGAGCTGTTATTAGGGCAGGACTAAATAGTGCCTTCAGTACTTTATAACCAACATACAAACGTATATGCATGCACACATACACATACACTCTCTCTATATATTTTTTAAAGATTTCAGGAGAAAAGCTTCTTCCAGTCATTCTTATTTGATGTAATCATGCTATATTTATTATGTAGTCCCTGAGGGCTTTTAAAATTATAATGTGTCTAGGGATTTTCAACTCTGTGGTAAAAGTTCCTATAGTTTTAATTGTGGCAGACAGAGCAGGTTATCAGCCTAAAAAAGCAAAATCAAGTGAAGGTTGACAGGTTGGACTCAAAGAAAAACAGAGAAGGAATTGGGAAGGAGAATCAACATCGAAGAAAAAGTTAATATGAGCCCTCTGAAAACTGGTGCAACTGAAATTTGAAGAACTCTAAAAGGAATGGAGCCATGAGCAATACTGGGAAAATTCTAGGTCTCCCCATAAAAAGAAACATGTTCTCTCCTCTGAGAAAAATTATGATAGCACTCCGTATAATTTTGAAAGAATCCTTAGCTGGAAAAATAATTAAAATTAATCATGTTAAATGTTTTGCACTTTATAAAAGATATTTGATTCTATAAAAGACATTGCATCAAGTACATAAAATGACACATCCATCCTGTCACCATTGTTTTGATGTTTTATTCAAGTCTTGCATTTTCATCTCTCTTCAAGATTTCTATAGCACCATCTCTGTAGAATCTCAGCATTAAAGCATATTATTTGCTTTATACAAGCACATGATTTGTACTGCACTTTTCTAAACAGCATACTCATTACACATTCTGTGACATATTTCTTCTATTTATGAAACCAAACATAATATTTAATATTTGCATAATTCCTGTTATCCCAAGGTATATAATTAGCATATACTTAAAGACTAGGGTTGTTATACTTGATTATTGCCCAGAAGCTTGGACTAGATAGAATTACTTTTTGGGTCTATAAACACCTCAGATTTCCTTCTCTGTTGGACAAGGGCAGGCACTAAGCAGCAAGCTGCAAGCTACCATCATGGTGTCCCCAGCACGTGACCTGACATGAAATTTGTGTGGAGGAGCTGGTTGAGTAATGATGAAACAAAAAAGAAAGCTAAGTTATAGGCAAAATGATAGAAAATAGAGGTTAAAATCAAGTAAGGGAATGAGACTGTAGGTCACAAAGTAAAGAAAAAGGGCCTAACTGGCATGAGCAACACAAGTCATGCTCTGAGAGCAAAAGATGGGACCACAGGTAAACGGTGACTTGATGAAGCTGAGAGATAAAACCACAGAGCTTAGTCACTTTGTTTTGAGTATGTATTTGTGAAGCCAGCTAAATAAATCAAGCCTGAAGAATTTATTAAACCTTATGAAGTGAGACCCAGGAGTATTTTCAATAGTACTTCTGCCTTTGTCCCAGACTGCGCGTTTTCTTAATGTTTTGTTTTGGTTACTTTTATAGTTTAGTGTGCTATTAAAATATTTTATTCCACCGTTTTTAAATCTCCCTTTCCTGGACTGTTTCAACTATGATAGCTCTTGTATTGTATTTAGTTGTTACTGTAACATAATTTTTTTTTATTGCAGACCATTGTGTCTAATTTTAGTCTCAAGAGTGCATCTTGTAACCTTGCACCTGACAGGAACCGCCGCCTTCTGTTCTTTGTATGCAATTGAGAAACAAGCCTGTTTTTTCTTCCTAGTATGACGCCCACATTGACAAAGACCTGCCTCTTGTCAGTATTTGGTACATATGTCAAGTTTATTTTGCCCCTTATGCCTTATTCTCTTAGTTAGCAGATGAACCTGTCTTGCGTTTGCTCTCACAGTTACCTTTTTTGTCATAGAGCTCTGGTCCTTCTTTACTTTTTTTCATCACAGGTTCTCATCACTGGCTTTCTATATTAGGAATTCTTATAGAATGTATCAATAACCACTACTTTAATGTGCTGTGTGGATTTCAATTAGATCTATCATGTCACTATTTTCTATCTACAGTGCAGAAAATACTGTAATGTCTTATCAGCACATCTTGCAACAAGACTGTAGCTGCTCATGGAATAGAGATGCCCCAAAGTGCCACAGTACTTGTCAATTTTCAGGTTTCACATCTGATTTAAGGCCTTCCCTTCCTTCAGACAATTTGAGGGTAGAACATCAATTCCTCTCTTAAGTGTATTTCTTTATTTTGTGATAAATCTTAGTGATTTATTGTCTTTTAAAAATATTTCTGGTCATTTTTATATATAATAACTCATATGCTGGAAGTTGTGAGTTCACTTTTCAAGGAAAAGGGAAACTGCATTCTTTTCATTTGTTCATTTTTGTTTTCTTTCTGTAGCAAGAATCTTATCCACAACTTCCATCTTTCAAGGCTTTTATATTAGAGAATTATCATAGAGATGATGAAAAAGGAATTCACTAATATACTCCAATATGCAAATGTTGTATTTAATCTAAATTATAATTCAATAGAAATGTGTGAGAAATTGCCAATAAACATTTATGGTTGAGATCTTTATCTTATTAAGTTTATTTTGTAACATTGTTGAAAATATGAACAATTTGTTCTGAAATACTTTGAACCAGTATTTCTACCTAGCAGTGTGATATCTGTGTATTAATAATAAATGGAAGGTATGTCTTTTGTATGCATTATGAAATGCTATGAGGAGGAGGTTTGATGTAGTTATGTCAGATTGTTTGCATCCTGTGGGAATGAAGTGAGGAACAAAGGTAAGGAGCATCTGCCATTTAACATGTCAAACTTACAGGGGCCAGTGGAGTTGACAACCATTGAAGAAAGTGTGTTTTGCAATTTATAAGGATTAGTATCCTCATTTCCCCTGCAGTTGTAACTCACACAAGACATGCAGACAAAGTAAACTACAGTCTTACTGAATATTTCTGAGGTTGCTAGTGTACACAGTAAAGTAGCTAACCTAAAAGTTTTTTTTTGTGGATTTAGTGTTTGAGGTGAAATCAATGACAGTGCTCCCCTTAATTGTCATGACAAATATATCATACTCAAACATTTGACAGAATAAAAAGTATGTGTAGTGTAATTTTCTCTCTCAAAATATTAATAAGGGAAAGAACAGTGACTTAAAAGTCAGAAATATGGCCCTGAATGGCTAAATGTTAAACACAGATAGCAAATGTCTTGCTATGATAATTTCTAGGAAAAAAGAAGGATAAACAGAATTCAAACATGGAATGCAATAGAAGTATTTGCAAACCTAGAAATATTTGGAGAAATCAGTGCATACTATGACAAAAAAGAAAAAAAGAGGACAGAACATATCTGGCAAGAAAATGTAAACAAATAAATCATTATGCTGCATGTCTGAAGGTCTACGGCTATTATTTTATAAATAGACAATACTGAACTGTTGACAGAGTTAAGAACAAGAGTGCTAAAGGAATCAAAGTGGATTTTTAAAGTATTTTTCACTTTTAAATTAAAAATCTCTATAAAATAAATACTCTTTCACTTCATTTCACATCACATTACTCTTAAAGGATGACTTAGTTTCTGTGGACCTAATGATTTCACATTATTTCTTTCAGTGCAGTGGAAATATATCTAATGAAACAAGACCCCTCACTTTTAACATTTAACATGATGCATGTACAAAACTTCAATATACGTAGAAATTACATTTTATGCTTTGTGGTATTATCAACAATACTGATACTATTGACAATTAGGTACGAAGCTCAATTTATATGGTTGTCACAGGCCATCTGCATCCTATCGGTGGAAAAAGCTTAACAGATTTTCATGTGGGTCTTATCTTCCAAACCTCTGCAATAACAGGGAAAATCTCATTTTTCATTAGATTAATTGAACATAAAGTCATTACAATTTAATTCCTGTCAACATTAAAAGGATAAATTTTAACTCCATCTTATTAACTTCAAGCTTATCAGTTCACTTTCCTGCAATTACAAAAGCAAGATTGATAAAGATATCAAAATGCTTTATTTCTATTATCTGACAAATTATGTGAAAGAAATAGGAAATGTTGAGGTTTTTAATGCAGACCCCCAAAAACATGCTATTAAAATGAGAAAATACAAGGAGAAAATGTTGCAGAATATAAAGAAAACCGAGGAGTTGATTGCATCTAAGATACATTAGGCAGAATGTTAAGGAAGATTACTGAATACTGTATTCTTTCGGTATCCCATCAGATTATAGGAAATATAGGTTCAGTTGTCTTTTGAGAAAGATTTTGTGGAGAAAGGTACTAAATAAATGTTATGAACTTGCCGTCTCATTACTATGTAACTTTTGTTTGTTTGTTTGTGTGTTTCAACAATAGAAACACATTATTAAGTGTAGCAGGCATCCAAGTTACAATCCTAACCAAGAGTAAGGGTCAAAACCATGTTGGGTTAGAATTACCAAGCAGAAAAATGGTGTGGTTTAGCATAACAATCTGTGAAACAAATCCAGTCAGCCACTGAGTAACACCTGGAAGAACTCATCTAAGAAACAACCTGTAAAAGACACAACTCCAAGGAGCCACATGCGTGCCCCCACCATCGGAGGCCTCCCCGCTGCTGCCACTCCAGCCCTGCCTCTCCCGCCTGGGGTCGGTGCTGCTGGCGCAGCGGAGGACTGCCACGTGCATGCCCACCACCAGAGGATTGCCACATTTACCATCAACATCGCGGGATCCAAGGGTGGTGATCTCCCTCTCTCCCTTTCTTGCTTTCCTTTCCACAAGCTTGTAAGTATTTGCAATTAGAACCCACGTTGCATATTGTTACGCTTTCCTGGTTCAGGTTGCTTACCTTTATGCTTTCCAAGTTCAGCTTGTTTTTGCCATCAATAAGTGTTTAATCAATCGTTTGTTGTCATTTCACCTTCATTTAGCCCAAGGGAATCACAGAACCGCCACGATCCTCTCTGGACAGTCCAGTTTGGGTCGTGACAGGGTTACAGAGAAGAGGCACTCTTCTTCTGAAGTGCAAAGCAAAAGGACAAGAATAAGTGTCCACAAACTGCAGCAACAAGAGTGCTTACCGCAAATAGGGAAAAAAAGTCCTTTGCAGGGTTGGGTAGCTAAGTAAAGAAACAGGCTGCCCAGAAGGACCATGAAATCTCCATCCTTAGAAATTTTCAAGGTTCTGTTGGACAAGGCCCTTTGCAACCTGATCTTACAGCAGTGGGTTGGACCAAGTTATTCTGCTTCTAAGTTTATTCTATGATATAATTCTTGCCGTTCCCCAGCACCAAAGTTAACTTTAGTGAATCCTTAAATGAGAAGAAAGGTGTAAAAAAGAAATATTCATTTAATCCTAAATAGGAATAAGAGATATTTAAAGGCCTGATGCTAGCATGACTTTCCCAGTAAACATTATTTTTACATGTACTAGTGAAAGGTAACACACTTTCTATTGTCCCAACAGTGCAAAGTCTTGGGAATTGACTGGATTTGTCTTGAGTTGAGATTTTTTGTTTGTTTGTTTGTTTCACTGGTGTAACAATGGTCTAGTAACAGGAAACCATTATTTAAATTTGTTTAAGTTAAACTGGTAGGGAGCAGCTATGTTCAGTTATTGAATTGCCTGTGATTCTAGAATAAATTATGGAGTGGAATAACTAAAGGAATGCAATCTTATATTTTTGAGTAAAAGTAGTTACAAAGATAACAAAGACAACAGTAAAACTGAGTAACAGGGTACCAAGGAACATGTAAGCAGACTCCATTAAGAAAATATATAAAAAGAAACCTAAGCAGATCCAATAACAAGGAGGAGGAGGAAGAAGCCAATATTTTGAGTCTCCCAGCAAAGAGAAGAATGAAAGAGCAGATTAGGGACTGCCTGTCTTTGAAGCGATGAATGTTTCTGATTAAAGAAAAGTTACAAAAAACTCGTTCATGAACAATTATGAAATAACTTGCACAATGTAGAAGTTTTACCAGCTCTTTCAGCTAGTGACTAGATTATGTGCTGAAATCCATATTTTTCTTCTAATGTGGCTGTGAGAGTTTTCATTACCTACATAAGTGTCTAATCCTTTTATCAATCCAACTAAGCTCTTGTCTCAGGGATATCTTGTGGCAATGAAAACTACAAGTTAATTATGTATTGTGTAAAGATGTATTCTCTTTCATCAACTTCGTATTTGTTGTTTTTCAATTTAATTCAGTGTCTCTTTGCTCCTGTATTACAAATTTCTGTACATCTCCTTTCACTGATAAGTGTTATTTAACTGCAAGATATTTCATTATTATGTGTTTAAAATGTATTATCATCTCTGTAACAAGATCTTTTTCAGTATATCTGAATAAATATTATTCTTACTTGTCCTTGAAGAGGATTTGAATGTGTGGGGATTTGAATGTGTGGGTTTTTTTCTCTTCTAAGCTGCCTGATCAGTTCTTTCCAGTGCAAATTTTTGTCTCTGTTGTTTAGAAATTGCGGTGGGTTTAGTACTTTTTGCTGTTTAGAAATAGATTGAGCCATTAATTTCATAGTAATAAAATGTTTAGGTATGTGATTATAAACTGCTTTTAATTACTATATTGCTCACAAAAATATATTTGCTTGATGACATAAACCAATTTCATATTTTCATTCTGACTGTTAATATGCCATTGAATACATCCAATGATAATTTTTATAAGCCCAGTTGGGTATCTCAACATATAGTTCATATCTAAGTTAAATGTTTTTTTAAATGTAATTAAAAATTATTAAAAATAATATCATTAAAATATATGTTTGCAATGGAACTGATGACTTAAAAGCAATTATTTTAATTGTTATGTTGTGCCTGCTTCAGTTATAAGATTCAGTCTCTTGAGAAAAATAAAGGGCAAATCCAATTTGGCATACATATAATTTCTTCTCAAGCCAACAGATGAGTCATTCAACTCAACATCTGCTTGGCTTTTACTTCTAGTGACAGCTCATGTATGTGAATTTATAATTCCTATGAAATGATGAAGAGCAGGTTGAAAATTTCTCAAAAACTAAAGATTTGCCTCTAAGAAATATTATCAAGCCTGCTTGCTTTTATTATAACAGAAGATGTTATTGGAGGTAAAAACCACCATGTATTTGGCTATTGGGTAAAAAGAAGCAAAATATTTCAGGCAGTTCTATTAATAAAGATGCACTAAGTTGAGAGTTGAGAGTTTGCTTTAAATGTCAAGTATAATATCTAGGTTTATCATGAAGAAGACTGAACTTAAACATCAAACACATAAAATCCACATAATTAATTAATACAGGAAGCTGTAAGTGCATGACAGCTGTAGCTAAAATAATGTGTGAATATGCTTGCATAAATTGAAGCACATTTATGTTGGGTGTTTCTACTATTTATATTGTTATTTTCAACTAAGATAGTATCTATCTGACATTGCACCAGCATCACGAAGTTTATGTTCCAATAGACATAGATAGTATGAACCAAACAGAAAACTGGCATATGAAGTTCATGTATGTTTCCATAAACAACTTCTAATGTATTTTTATGTGAAATTTAGGACTAATTGTCCTTTTGTCCCACAAACCAATCAAAATATTTGCTTAGCTCCAAATATGTGAAGGTCATAATATCTAACTTTTCAGGAGTAAGATCTCAAGTTGAGATTCAAATTCCTTACCTGACCATCTAAAAACTAGATGTCTATAGCTGAACTAGTTACCATAGTCTTCTTTTCTAGGCACTGGAGAGGATCAGGGACCTCCAGAGGGCAAGTCTTCCCATATCTCATTTAGGTGTTTAACAGGGGTCAAACGAAACACCTTCTAGAGACAACTCTTCTTCTCCTTGACTGTGAAAAGTGGCCCAAAATGAACAGCTTATATGATTTTTTTTTTTAAGCTCTAGATTACTATTTAATGAATCGTAGCCTACATGTCTTCTTGTAGGTACATGAAAAACTACCTGAAACTTTACAGTGACTAGCTACTCATGATTCACAGCTAAGCTGCTGTGGAGTTTACAAACATTGTCCTCTAATGTGTTTTAAAACAACTAAAATAACATGAATTGAAACAATGAACGTAGGTGATACTGGTAATTTAAGAATGGATTTGGAAAACAGCAATGTATGGTTTTNTTTTATCTGTATGTATGTGTGTTTGTGTGTTTTCTCATGCCACTGCACATGAGTTGAAAAGGCTGTTGCCATATCTAAAAAGTATATGCTGGGTGTCGGTCGGCGGGTGGTGAGCGGTTGCATCACTTGTTTTTTTTTCCCTGGGTTTTGTTTGTCTCTCTCGTTCTCCTTTTCATTACAATTATTATTATTATTATCATTATTATTATTATTACTATTATTATTATTTTATTTCAATTATTAAACTCTTCTTATCTCAACCCGCAGGTTTTCTTACTCTTGCCCTTCGGATTCTCTCCCCCATCCCACCGGGGAGGGGGAGGGGGAGCGAGCGGCTGCGTGGTGCTTAGTTGCCGACTGGGGCTAAACCACGACAGCAGATCAGTACAATTCCAAAGTAAAATGGTTTGACAATGACCCTTAGATTTATTTTTAGACTAAAGAGGAAAAAAGTAATCTACACTACATAAAACTGCTACTTGAATATTTTCTTCCATTCTGGTGTCCACTTCAAGAAAAATGCTGACATACTAAAGGAAGTTGAAAGGGAGTGTAGAGAAATGATTCAGAATCTTAAAAATAAACTTTATAATGACAGTCTTAGAAAAGCCAACATTTTCAGCTTATTGAAAAGGTAAAAAGGTGACTTGATCATTATGTATCAGTAGTTAAATATGAAGAAAATGTGCTTCTTCATGGAGAAAAGTTACCCAATTGCCTGCCACTGGTTACTCAGTTCCCTACTAATTTGGCAGTCAAGATTTGACAGTGATGAACACTTTCATCTTTTTTATACTCATCACAAAATTTCAGATGTTAAGACACAAAACAGTTTACATAAAACAGTAATAGAATAGTGTCATTGCCCTTAGTAGGCTGTGATACCAAGGTCAGATTAGTCAATCACTTTCTTCTTTTCTCTAAAATATATGAAAAAGCCTGTAATCAATAAATGCCACATCTTCCATATTTTTGTCTCCTCTTCCAACCTGCTGTTTATCAGGTCTATATTTTTAAGTTAAGTAATTTTATTTTATGGTCATAATTCAAGTACAATATCAACAATATATGCAAAACACATGGTCTAATCTAATAAATATGTAATTTCTATGATTTTTTTATACTTCTCCAGAGCCATATATCATTCCTGACAACATAAGTAGTGTATAGCATGTTAAGTTGTTTCATTGACTTCCAAATTACCTTTATACAGCAAGAGGAGATTAAAAGCTTACACATTTCATTCCAAGGGATAATTTTCATCTGAGATATGTATACATCAGTCTCTAATGGATACGAGTGTGTATTTTAAAATAAAGAATGAAGAAGGGAGCATAAGTGCATAACTAGAGGAGCAATACCTCTAAAATTGCTAAGAATCCACTATTGCTAAAAAAAACCCCACCAACAACACTACTACTAACAATAAAAACAATTAAAAAAACACCCAAAACCAGAAACCATAAAAAGTCATCACTTGATGTTTTTAAACCTAAGTTTCTGAGGGTTTCATGCTTACGTTTGTAGCAGTCTTCTTTTAAAACTTTCTTAAATGTGAAGACAATACCAAAATGAGAAAACAGTCAGACAGATTCTCAGATGCAATCAGTTATGGCAGTTCTGTTGAAGGTTATATTAAATGCAACTGCCCTCTCTGCAGGGATGTGGCTGGGAAAAAAATGATTCAATGGTGACCCATACAGGTGAGAAATGAAAATGTTGATTGTATTCTATTTACATATGCACACTCACACACCCAGCCCCCACCCCACAAAGAAAAACATTGCCATAAGATACTTATGAATATGATTACATTCTAAAGAGATCAGCTTTTTAGAAATGAAAATTTCTTTTTGACACACTTGTATGATTTCAGCTGACTTAACATATCCAGTTCCTATCTGAGAAATGTGTATAAACTGCTGTATTTCTTTTCAGAAATGACTGTTTCATTGATGTTTTGGTTAACATTTACAGATACTGAATTAGTTTGAGAAGCTGTTAAAGGGTTTGGGGATCACTGTGAAAGAAAACCATTACTCTTCTTCATAACAGTGCTCAAAAAAACTGTCTGCATAAAATAAATAATTTTGGAGAAAGATTTTTAAAACTAACTTTTTTACACAAGTAGATAATCATGACAAAGATACTCTAGTCTGAACATTCTGTGTACCTACACTCATGTTACAGTTAAAAAACACAAGACATACAATAGCATAACCATTGCTGAATCTTTCCTAGTTTGTTATCATGCATCTTTTATGTTAGGTTGAGCACATGCTGCAAGGGTTGACAATTTATAACAGCAAAGTAAATATGTGTGAGGAGTCAAAGACTCTTCTACTTTACAATTTCTGTCAACTGGACTATATTCCCCTGTTCCCCCAGATTGTCTTTGATCATACTCAAGGAACATAATGCCTGTAGGGATACAGAAGAAAAGAGGAAAAGGAAAAGGAAAAAAAGGAAAAAAGACAGAAAACTATAACATCTTAAAATAATTGACTGTTTATAAAAAACCACAACATGCAACATTTTATTAATCTTAGCTGTATTTTAAAACACAGCAATCTGGACTTCCAAAAAGTCTTCAACACTGTCCCCCACAACATCCTTCTCTCTAAATTGGGGAGATATGGATTTGATGGGTGGACTGTTTAGTGGATAAGGAACTGGTTGGATGGTTGCAACCAGATGATAGTGGTCAACAGCTCGATGTCCAAATGGAGATCAGTGACAAGTGGTGTTCCTCAGGGATGCGTACCGGGACCAGTGCTGTTCAATATTTTCATCAATGACATAGACAGCGAGATTGAGTGCACCCTCAGGAAGTTTGCAGATGACATCAAGCTGAGTGGTGCAGTTGACACGCCTGAGGGATGGGATGTCATCCAAAGGGACCTGGACAGGTTGGAGAGGTGGGCCTGTGCAAACCTCATGAGGTCCTTCACCTGGGTTGGGGCAACCCCCGATATCAATACAGGCTGGGGAATAAGTGGATTGAGAGCAGCCCTGCGGNCACAAAAATGATCCGAGGGCTGGAGCACCTCTCCTACGAGGACAGGCTGAGAGAGTTGGGCTTGTTCAGCCTGGAGAAGAGAAGGCTGCGGGGAGACCTTATTGGGGCCTTTCAGTACTTAAAGGGGGCCTATAGGAAAGATGGGGACAGTCTTTTTAGCAAGGCCTGTGGTGACAGGACAAGAGGTAATGGTTTTAAACTAAAGGAGGGAAGATTTAGGCTAGATATAAGGTAGAAGTTTTTTACAATGAGGGTGGTGAAGCACTGGAACAGGTTGCCCAGAGAGGTAGTGGAGGCCCCATCCCTGGAAACATTCAAGGTCAGGTTGAACGGGGCTCTGAGCAACCTGATCTAGTTGATGATGTCCCTGATCATTGCAGGGGGGTTGGACTAGATGACCTCTGAAGGTCCCTTCCAACCCAAAGCATTCTATGATTCTATGATTCTATGATTCTGTGATTCTGTGATTCTGTGATTCTATGATTCTGTGATTTTGAAAACCTGGCCTTACACATGTAAAAAATTCAAGTGCCTAATTCTCCTCCATTCTACCTGTCTGTGTTCACAATGGAAACCAGATTTATTCTTTATTATTTATGCCAAGAGTCCCTAACTTTACAGAGGCTTCCTAGAAACTCAAACAGATACTCCCAGCGTGTTGGGTTTTTTAAGCATCAAAGTTTGTAAGGCTTGTGGAACAGGTAGACATTTAAAACTTATCAAATGCTCCCGCTGAGATTCATAATTTGTTTGTTTTTCATTTGCACAGCCCAATTTGATATTGGTAAATGAAGTCATGACTTGGATGGGCAGGGAGTGAAAGGAGGTTAAATAATGTGCAGCTTTGCATTACAAAAATAACAATAGTATTGTCTACACAGGCTAATTCTGGTTGGAGGTAGTCAGGACCTTCTACTTTGGTAAACACACAGAGTAAATCTATGTCTTAAATCTAAACCTGTGTTCTCAAAATACACCTAGAAAAATAAGGCCTCACGCAAGGCACAGTAAGAGGCTGCAGTACCACTTCAAACAGTAGCCCAGAGATTAACCAATTTACCAAGAAGTTCTCCCTCTGATTTCTGCAGAAGAGCTTGAACTCTCTTGTCTCATGCCCTCAGTATTAATCTAGATGTATTCTGAAATAGGCTAGTATGCCTTCTATTTGGGGGGGTGGGGGGAGGATCAAGTTGAATTATAATGATTAAATATTGCCTGGAAAAGGCATCAGAATTCCCATCTTTTTGAAATGGTAGATTACTTATCTGTTCCTTGCTTTGGTGTTTCTTCTTTGGTCACTTTGCTGAATCTCGGTGCTCAATTTTCTAAATGTATGAGGAGCTCAAATACTTCATTTAAAGCCATTACACAAATGACACTGCCGAAATTAATGTCATATCTGCAAAACAGATGCATGAAACCCTAGTTTACCTGTTGAGGATTCAAGCTGTTCAGGTCCAAATAGTAGAGAACTATACCTGAGCTAGTAAGAGATCCACTAGCACAGGCATATGGCTTCTGAATCGGATCTGTTGGGTGTCCACACAGCTTAGCTTGCAAGTAATCACGCCATATCTTTCTGTAGATATTCCTCAAGACCTTGTTAGAAATGATGGGTAGAAGGTACCCGTATCCCCTCAAAAAAGCAAAACAGAACGTCAAAATGAGGAGCACTTTAGTATACACATTTAAAAAAAAAAAGACAAAAAAATAGAAAAAAACACAAAACAAAGCACAAAAAACAACCAAAAATCCCCGAAACCCACCACAAGCCAAAACAAACAAACAAAACCCTGTAAAAACCTCAGTTCTCTACATTATACTTGCAACAATTCTGTTGATAATTTACATTAGAATTCCACAATTGAAAAGTTAGGATTCTTTCTACACTAAAGGATATAGAAAACAAAACACAAAAAAAAGATACAGGATTTCTTATATCCAATACTTAGCATACATGTAAATATTTCCTTAACCCATGATATTTTAAACACTGAAACAGGCAGAAGCATTCGCATCGCGATGGCTTCCAGGACGTTGATAGCCTAAATCACTGAACCAAAAAATTTTATTTCAGCTGGCATTAGCATTCTGTAAGTTGACATGCACCGCTGAAGCAATACTCATTTCATCACAGCTATCTATCCAGTTGCAATTTTATGATGCTATTATACACAGTAACATATATTCACATAAACAGTGTGTTAGTTTAATGATATGATAATAAACCATGTCCTTTATACAAACAATTATTTTATGAATGATCATAATACACCACCA
Source organism: Balaeniceps rex (assembly GCA_013401315.1). Lineage (NCBI taxonomy): Eukaryota > Metazoa > Chordata > Aves > Pelecaniformes > Balaenicipitidae > Balaeniceps > Balaeniceps rex. The sequence goes on along the minus strand of VYZW01057781.1, from coordinate 6,147 downwards.
GGAATGCTTAGCATTTCTCTTCTTTCTTTTCTTTTAGTGTCTGTCTGTTATTTTATTATCCTTAGGACCCAGTCCTGTGAACTGATTCTGAAAGGTTAACAGCTCTTATGGCGTGCTGGTACTTTTGTTCAGACTTGGCAAAGGCTTTCATTTGCAAGTGCAAGTTGCATTTGATTGTAAATGCAAGTTAATTTATCTGGAATAAATAGAATAGGAATAGTAAAATGGAATTAAAATTTGTGTTACAGGAACTTTTATCAGGCTGTGGTTGCATTGGAGTGGCACAAGTTACATTTCTTCTTATGGAATGTGGATAGAAAGAATGGTATATTTGAAATAATTTTCCTGAACATCCAGGAAAACCTGAAGAAAGCAGGAAAAAGTAACTAGAAGTTAATTCTTTTACAAAGTTTTTGTAGACTGTAAGTGTTATACTTCTTTAGTATATTTTTGCTTCATTTTTGTACATTAAAATTGTAAAATGTAAAAGAAGATAAGACCTTTTGTAGTGTTGCTGCTTTCTACAATTAATTTGCATTTTATCCAAACAGAAAGTGTCCTTGTATCAAGAGGCAATCGATGCATTTTCATTCTTTTCTTCCTTGTTTTCTTTCCACACTTATTTCTTCCTTTATTCTAATTAGGTATGCAGGTGGTATGGCATAAATATCTAAGGAACAATCATATTGTCATAAAAGTCATGTAATTATTAATTTATCCACAGACATGAAAAAATATTTCTGATTAAAATGTACAAGCTGCATACACTGAAGTCTATATAACATGTGTCCTCTACACAGAGAGCTAGATATCATTTCAGCTTTCATTTTAAAAGCTTTAAACCCAAACAAATCCATAATATGTTTGGATTATTCCTTCTAGCCACCTTGACAATAGATTTGAAGTTATGTAGACCTGATTGCAAAATGGCAGCCACAAATCTGAACCATTCTTTAAGACTCTTGTTAGAATCACGTAACTGAAACAAAAATAAAATGCCAGACTTCATGACAGACAGAAAAGTTTTGATACTGGTAAGATTTGCACAATGCTTAACCGAAAAAAGAATACTACGAGTTTAAGAAACTGAGAAGAAATAACTATTTTGCAGGCTCCAGTGCTTAGTAAAGAATATTTTTTGAGGGAGGATAAACTATGCAAGATAATATCTGTTTTTAAAGGCTGGGTATGGAATTAGATATAGAAAATACATAACTTGCAGACCTGTGTTTGAGTTCCAATACCATTTCTGTTAGCAAAATAGCAGGAAAGTTGAGTTCAAAGTGTATTTCTCACTTAATTCAGTTAAGACAGAATTTCTTCTATCTGTGTTTCTATTCTTGTCTATTCTGTTATTGTTCTGGATTTTACTTCAAGATAACAGATTTGGTATACAAGGAGACCTAATCTTGCTTGTGTAGACTATGGATATACTATGCAGTTGTCCTGGTTTCAGCTAGGACAGAGTTAATTTTCTTCATAGTAGCTGGCATAGTGCTGTGTTTTGCATTTAGTAGAAGAATGCTGATAACACACTGATGTTTTAGTTGTTGCCAAGTAGTGCTTACCCTAGTCAAGGACTTTTTCAGCTTCCCATGCTCTGCCAGGTGCACAAGAAGCTGGGAGGGGGCACAGCCAGGACAGCTGATCCAAACTGACCAAAGGGCTATTCCATACCATATGACATCATGCTTAGTATATAAAGTGGGGGGAATTGGCCAAGGAGCAGTGATCGCTGCTCAGGAACTGGCTGGG
>VYZW01057778.1:7994-25020 GCA_013401315.1 Balaeniceps rex | reverse complement strand
TTACTGGGCTTGGGGGAAGGAGGACAATGGGTAGGAAGTGTGACTGCTCATCATGATCACACAACTTAACTGCATTGTGGGAAGAGTCTAGAGGATTGCTGAGATCAAGTTCCATAATGACCCGAAGCCAACCTAAAACTGCTGACACGGAAAAAAGCAGTCCTGCCTTGACCCCAGTTGTATGTTCCTGTCCTACATTACCCCTCCTTTAAGCCAACAGGAACATCTGGTGACCACACTGGCCATCCACCTAAGAAACTGCTCTATGTTAAGATACCCTTTTTGCTAATGTTAGTCAAAACCCAGAGCAGCTTCTCAGCCAACTTACTATGGAGTTCCAGGAATGCCTCTACTGACACAGGAGAAAAAAAAAAAATGACCAGAAGCAGGGGAAGTTACAACTTTGGCTGCAATGCCAGTTTAAATGACTGCAAATGTACACTGGACAGGGTAGAGCTGCACCATTACGCAGTCCTCAGGCTGTAAGTCAAGCACTTGCATCAGCTGGAGCTGTGGCACTACTTATCCAACCCAAAGTGCAGCTCCTGCCAGACTCAAATTTGCAGATGAATATTCATACACCCATGGTAAATACAAATCACTGTGTTGCCAAAACTTCATAATGAACACAAAAACTACACCAAACCCATAAAATACTACAGACTCCTTTGTTATTCAGCCTCTGGCCTTCCTTTAGAAAAAGGATACGTTAATATATTCTTTTGTATCATGTTTCGTTTGGGAAAATGATTTAAAGGAACCCTCAAATGTTTAAACCCAAGAAACATGGATTATTTCAAGTATCTGTGTGCTCATCTTTAAGTGTGTAAAACACTAATATACAGTGTCAACACATCTATACTTTTAGTTGCAAAACTGCTTTTGGCCTGTCCTGTCACACTGTTCAACTCAGGGCTACTCACTTCTGGGTAAAGTTACAGGTTAGAGTGACTAAGAGCAATCTAAATTCAAGCTTCATGACCAACTGCCTTACATCAAAAGTTGGTACTAAACAGACATGACCTTAAACATTTAGGGATGTATTTTATAAAGAGCATATTAACTAAGAACAGAGCATATTGCCCCTCAACATGTGGCTACAGTCACTGCAGCATAAGTCAATGCTATGGCAGAGACAGATAGTTCCCATCACCTCCTCTTTCCCTACCGCCTCACCAGTTCCAGAACTAGTGTTTCTAGGACACAGGTCGAAACAGAAAACCGAGCCAGATTAAAAACAAACATTGTACTTCTGCTCACAGAAAGGGTCCCCCTGGTACCAAGATAACACAGGCAGCAGAATATTATGATTTTAATTATTTAAAAGAACTAAAAATTCTAGGTTACATCAAATTTACAACTCCACTAGTAACATTTTCAAAGCTTCAAAAGTGAATAGAATTTTTATTTTTAACCAGCGCATTTCATTATGGTGAAGACTAATTAAATAACAGCAACGAGCTCATGATAAGCATGTTGTTGTTCTTCATATCAAAATTAACTAATTAAAAGTAAACAGAAAATTAGAAGTGTTCAGATTTAACAACAGTGTATGGGAAAAAATCCTATTTAAATGAAAAATTATATTGAAGATAAACTTCTAACACCTTTTTTGATAGAAAAAAACATACCATGGTTACTTGTTGCAGTATATAAGTGTCCAGAGAGATGTTTTTTCATTTGTGTCTCAAGAATGTGAAAAATTGCTTATACTTTTTATATTCTATATATGTGTAAGAACACTTCCACGTAATTGTTTGAAACAACACTTGTGTACAACACAGAATTTTTATCAGGGTTAGTCAACAGTAAAGTTTAATACTGTAGAGCAAGTCTTTCTTCCTACAACTGAGAGAAATTGTGATAAAAGCAATGGCTCGTGAAACTGCTTAGAACAGAACCCCCAACTCCTGATAAGACTTCATTGCAATTTAGTCGGTACAATTCATTGTTATTACACGTGGTACATTTTTCACTCCTTAACGTATATTTACACGATTTTCAGCATTAAAGATTATCCCATATTATGGAAGCTGACACTTATTCTTCCTGTTCAACAAGGTATCTTAATGAAGGGGGTATGCTTTTTTCTTTTCCCCCTCAAGTGAAAACCAGCTACATACCTTCCTAGATAAACTGGGATCTATTTATCATGGCCATTCTTGCTACACAGAATCATACTTCTTCAATTTTATAATTTGGTGCAGAGGTAAAACAGGAACAATACCAGTTAGCTCAGTTTCAAAGCATAAAATAATTTGGTCTCTAGTGTCCCTCCACATTTGGAGAATGCCTTACAAATCGTAATGTGATCACTTTAAGCAAGTAAGAAGGAACTGTGCCAAAAAAGTATAATGCCTCAAGTATCAAGTCAGTAGTAGATATAAACTCGTATGTTCGGACTTGTGGTTAAGCTATTAAGAAGTACTATAGTTTTCATGTTTCTTTCTGTGTTAGTTTTTTGTTTGGTTTTGGCTTTTTTCCTTCTTTAAATCAAGTCCCCCTTAGAGAAGGGAAAGAAGCTTGAAATAAAACCTTTTAAAATAAGCAAACAATGAAGAGCTGGAATACCCAGCCACTTTCCTAATTACAACCTCCACAAAAACGCAGGCTTCTACTATGCTGTAACACAGTCAGGCCTTACCTTTTCCCACCATAAACTTTAATCTACTTTACCACACACTGAATTTTAACCAGCATTTCACATCGCTGTGCATGCACTGTCTTTATACTAAATGTGTTATCATAAGTAATACTGCACAACAGAAAAGAAGCTAGCTTGCTTTCTTTCCTGGTAAATATATACTTCATATCACATTTCAAGTTTCACAACAGAATGATTGGTACACCCAACCTGAGTGAGGAGAGCAGGTTGAACCACAAATGACATTCTGTTAAATGCTGAGTAGTTTTTTTTTTTTAAATACTAGTGACCAAGAATGGATTGCTGGTAAGTTTAGCACCATTTTAAAAATATGGGATCATGGGTGCTCTAAATTGAAACAAAATGAATAATAATAAAATACAAACAGCAAAGAACTATTTAGCTACCAAAAAAATCTACTTCTCCGCTTTTACTTTCAGAGATTCTCTATGATAAGAAAACTAAGGTTATTTTAAAGGTTTAATCTTTTGAAAGATCTTTACCATAACCACTCCCCACCATTAAGCTCTAACAACGTTCAGTTTAACTGAGGCTTAATTATCAATGACATTTCTTCATTAACTATACCAACCAAACGTACATATCTGTATTTTTACTTTGTATAAAACTTTCAATAACAAAATGATATAATACCAGGAATGAAAAAACAGCAAATAAAGAACAAATTTTGTAAAATTCACAAACACACCACAGATACAAGTTTTCAGCTTGTTTTTACAACTTTCCTGCACAGAGATGCAAGTGGTTTTCTAAATTAGAAGCTAGAGTAACATCTGGGCAAGGCTAAAATTGTTTTCATTTCCCGCATTAGTGATCCAACTATGGAAATTCCCTAGGTATCAACCCTGTCGCTAGCAGATGCAAAAAGTGAAATATTTTGCATGGACTCATCTCAGTAAAAAGTTAAACTGTATTCCTTCCATATCCCTACTCAACCAAAAGTCTTCTCCATGATATTTTTTTTCAGGTGAGTAGAAGACTAAGACATCTGCTAGGGATAGGAACAAACCAGAGCTTTCTCACCCCTTCCTCAGATCAAGGCCTCTCTTTGCTGCAGCAAAAAAAGGCACTTCTAGTACCTCTATCTCAAGTGTAATTTAGAATCACTACGTTATTACTGCCCATGCTAACCTCTGCTGCTAACAGGAATACAAAACTGATGAGAAATTTTCAAATTCCAATGGTCCAAACAGTCTAATGTTTACTGGTGCAAGGATTCAACGGAAAACCAACATTTCAGGTAACAGGGAAGTGTTTAACTGTTTATAGTGACTGACATTTAACTTAAAAGGTTTTAGCAGCTCTAGAAGTAGAGTATTAAATTAAATGTACACTAGTTACTAGCACCTAACATCCTCCACAGCTCAAAGAGATTTGTTTTTTTCCCTGACTTTCCATATCTGTTTCTCGAAATTGATGCTCTTAATATAATCTGGTAGTTCTATCCACTTCTGAAACAATCAAATGCAGGAGGGTTGTGTAAAGCTTACCTTCTAAACTGTAGAGTAGTTCGGCAGAGAACTCCAAAAATGCTAAGAGCAAAGCAATTAAAGACATGCCAGTTTCTTATCATGCTGAGTGTTTAAATTAAAAGTCTTTTAACTACATTTTCAGATCTTCCCATTAGAAATACTACAGCATAACTAAGCAAGATGTTAAGAAACAGATTTTGAAATATGTTTTATGATTATATATTGTTATATTAAAGATGATGGCAGAATATTGCAGCAAACTGTTAAGAAGTAAAAGTCAATTTAGCTGATAAAGAATTCAGGAAAAAGGAACCCCAAAGTATTTTGACACAATCTTGTTTGCATAGTATAAACTCTCTGGCAAATATGTACATAGTGCTGCCTTTCTTAAAGAAGAATAGAACAGTTTGAGATACAAAAAGCATAAAAGAACAAACATCTGTTGCAAGGAGAAGGACGAGGGACTAATGTCTACATAGGAAAACAAATTCCCAAATACTACTCAAAAATTGCTGTTAAGGATATAACAAGGTGCAAAACCAGCAGAGTACAGAACTACTTACCTATGACAACTTTTGTAAGACAAACAGATGTGTTCAAATGAGTACCAATATTTCAAAATACTGTATTTGAAACCATACAGCTATCTACTCATTACAAACAAGCTAACAGTCAGCAAGAAAGAAATATCACCCATCTTCAAGAAGGCACAAAGTTTAATGAGTTCTCTCCAACAGAAAAATGCTTAAGTATTTTTTCGAATTTAACAGGTCACCTAGGTTTGCTACCCATGTCGTAATCGTAGGCTGGTGAGTCTCGATCAGTGGAATGTGCCACCATATTGTCATGAAATCCATCCACCCTTCCAGAATAAGCAAGTGCCCGCTACACATGGCTGTATCTACCCGTAATGGCCAGGGCTTCCCAAGCCGTATCTTCAGGCAGTCACAACCCAATCTCCGCTCAAATCCAAGGCAGAGAGAAGAACAGTAATATTGTAAAAAAAAAAAAACAAACAAAAAAAAAACCGGTATAAAAAGACAGGATTGAGAGACTTCGGCGAGGCCGCCACCAGACACCTACTATGCAGCAGGCAGGAAAGGGGACCACCTGCCTGCTCTCAGCCCCAGCTTTCGCCGCCACCTCAGCCCTCCAGCACACCCCACCCCATGGGCCCGGCGCCGCGGAGCTGGGCCCTGCGCTCAGCTCATCCCGCGGACAAGGCCTGGGCCCCGCGCGCCCGAGGGCGCCCCAGCCCAGGCAGCCCCGCGGCCCCTCACTGCTGCGCCCACCCACCGACGTTGGCGGGCCGCGCCGGGGCTCGACCTCTTCCCGGCCCTGGCCGCACCGCTTCTGGGCCGCGGCCTAAAAATGGCGGAGGCAGCCGCACTTCCCAGGCTGCTCACCCCCGTGCCCGCCCCGCCAGCGGCCCAGCACTGAGCCGTACTCACCGCCCAGCCGGTCTCTCGTACCCCGACTCCGCGCCCTGTCGCCTCGCCACTCGCCTCGTCCCTCCGGCCCCGGAAGCCGCCGCCTCACGAGCCCCCACCGCGGCCGGCCGCCATCTTCCTTCCCCCACCAGCGACCGGGCGGCGCACGCGCCCTACGTCAACACGCCCAACGGCGCGACAGGCGGTCCCAGCGCTCGTGAGGGCACAGCGGCTAGAAGAGTGTGGCCAGTGCGCAGGCGCGCAGCACAGGGCGCGTACTGCTTCCGCGAGCCTCCCGCCGTGCCGCGACCTGCGCCTGCGCCGCCGGAAGCCCGGTTCCCCCCGACCCTTCCCCTCGCGGGTCGAGGCGCGAAGAGGCGCGCGGCAGTGGGGCGGGCCCGAGGGGGTGGGCCGCCGTCCTGGGAGGCGCTTCCCTGTGGAGGGCCGCGCCCGGTGTCCCTCTCGCGTTTTGTTGGAGGAAAAGGATGACCGAAATTCAACCCGTGAACCCGCTGTGGCAGGGAAGCTGCGCCCCGAGGTCCCCCTGCTGCCTCCCCCGGGCCTGTGCTCTGACGCCGTGTCTGCTGGCTCCAGCCTCTCCAAAGGGGGTATGGATAGTACCGGCAGCTGGACAAAACATTGCTTCCAATCTAATCCGCATCACCTTGCACATCTTGCGTAGCTCTGTGTTTCTGTACTGCTTCATGTTAACAAGTCTACGTATTCACCAGCCAGGTGCTACAACAGAATTGCACCTCGCGCAATTCCCTTGCACATCTTCCCTGTCCTGATTACCAGGTTTCAAAGTACAACAGTCAAGAACAACTAATCTCAGTGCTCGTAATTATCTGTTTGTGGAGGATGGTGCAAATCTCCTGAGATAACTTTCAGATTGCCGAGTCTGTTACACTCCCCCTCAGGAGTCTTATGCTAAGCTTACAAAGGTATCAACAAGTAGTAATGCCTCCCAATTATAATTATTACATCATTTTACACAGAAGTGTAGGTAAAGAGGTCTAGAGTGTTGGATTTTTTAATAAAAATGAGTTCTCATTAAGATATGAGAGCCTGTGTATTTAAAAGATGAAAATGTCTTAAAGCTTCTTGAACAGAAACATTTCAAAGGGCAGACTGAGTTACAGTGGGAGCAGCTACTGGAAAGCTTATCCCGTATCAAAGGGGCCACTGAGCTTTATAAAACAAAGTTTCACCATGCCACCTTGCTTTTACCTTTGTTCTTTAGTCATGATTATTCTGATCCAGTTAAAGTTACTATGATAATTAGAAAGGCATGTCTGGTTTATTGGCTTGCAGGAGATGTAATGCCACTAAAGCACAGAAATAAATGCTATTTGCAGTGAGGCAATGTGCCTCAGTTGAGGTAGCCCAACTAGTTGTCACAAACCAGCTTAGCCTTCCAGCATAACAGCAAGTTTCCAGTAAGAGCTGAAGTAATACTGTATTTCTCTCCTTTCTGCAACATCAGTGAAACTCTATTGCTTATCATCACAAGCAGTGCCCTAACTTAACACACCCGTCCTTCCCCAGCTGTTCTTTCCTGCAAAATTTTCCTTCTTCCAGGTGTGGTGGTGAAATTACTAATATTTAAGATTTGAGAGGGCTGGCTAAGAAGTTTATCCTAACTAAAAGCTAACAGTCTGTGATTGTTGCCAACTCCCCACTTCTGAGCTAATACTGGGTGTGCTGCTCCCCTAGGCTCCACCAAGAGCCATCCCTCCATAGTGTCACGTTATTTACTGTTTGATTCCTTCTTAGAATTGTGGCAGTTAGCAAGCTACTTAAGGAGTCCATCCCTCCCAGGATGGACACTTGGCTTTGTTAACATCAAAACGATTGTTTTTCCTCACCTTTTTCTTTTCTGAAACAGTATACAGGTTGGGTCTCTGCAATCACTTGGCAGAGAACAGGGGACCAGAGAGGGAGATGCTGCCCAAACTTTCTCTCAGTATGATCATAGTTAATAACGCCTCTGTCTGACCTGTCCTAAATTGTACTTGCGTTATTACACACTTGCAGTCCCCAGATCTCCAACACAGGTTAATAATCACAGGATCTGTTTATTAAAAAGGTCCTCATTAATAAAATCATAATATACATCTGATGTTTATAAAACACACATCCTTAATTAGAAATATATTTTAATTTACACTAAACAATAATAGAAAATTATTGAAGCTGTAAAAATCCACTGTCCTGATCAAACTATAAAAAAAACAATCAAAAAAACCACCACAGGAATTGATGCTGTCCATCACTAAACCTTCCCAGAGTCAAGAACAATTTTGTCCATCTCTTTTAGAAGTTCACAAAAAAAAAAGAAGTCACATCTACATTTCTGCTAAAAAACAGAAATGTGTTGAAAATTCCCAAATCGGGGAGAGGGATTTGGAAGAAACAAATACTGGAGCCACTGGGGCTTTTCAGGTTCTTTGGCTCTCACAATACAGGCGTCCTTACCAACACACATGTGGAACAAACCAAAAGGACCACACTGATCTCCAGTCTGAATGCACCTGTGTATGACACAGCACTGGAGTACCCTGTATCCACAACGCCGCTTACTCAGCTGGGAGCTGGACTGGTCCAGAGGGCTGAGAAACAGTCAAAGTTCCCAGGTTTTTCTGTTCAGATAAAGGGGTTGAGGGTTAACCTTAATACTGGAAGCTGCGTTTAGTCTGAATGTCGTCAAGAATCTGCTGTAATTCCTCATCTTCAAATCGGCCCTCCAGGCTGCAAGATAAGAACAATAAGGGTAGATTAAAGGTTTTAGAAATAATCTCCCTGCAGATGCATTTCAGACGGCCATAATTCTCTCCTGTCAGTCTCAACAGCCATCATTACCCACCTGTATGGTGCCACCAGGAACCATCTGTAACATTACTGTACAAACACCACTCTAATGTGCAGTGCCTCCTCTTTAAATGACAAAACTCCACCCTCGCCAGAACTTCCTGCTGAATAATTTCAAAATGTTTTATCAAAAAGGCAAGGCAGGTGGAGGTTTAAATAGACCTCTAAATGAAGTCCATATAGGCTCATGCTCATAAACCAGTCCAGCCTTGCTACGAAATCTTAGCATACAAGGAAGAAACTGTAATTCATATAAGTGTTTTGTTCTCTCCTCTGTCTCAGGCCATAAGGTAACAAATCAAGATATGAAGAAGTTACTGGTCCCCTGTACATTATCCACAAAAACCAGTTCATAGGAGCAATGTCATTTGCTCCAACAGAAAAAAAAACCCCAAACCAATAAACAACCAAACACAGCTGGGTGGGCTAAGAACCCCAATTTAAGATGTTTACACTTAATCCAGTAAATGTCAGAAGTGTCATTAAGGACCCATACAAAGATTGCCTCACTGTCAGATCAATGGGTAGGTGGAGAAAGACCGAGACCAAAAGTTTTTCCATCAGTAGAGCTAGATTGAAGAGAGGGTATCAGCCCATAGCTGGCTTTAGATCACAGGGATGCTCACCTAGGAATCAAAGCTTTCGCTTCCTCAGCTGTCTCAGGACACAAGTTAGCCAAACATGCCAGTTCAAATTTATGGAGCTTTTTCTGGAGCAGCAAACTGTAAGGACAGACAATAACTTGGTGAAATTACAAGTAAGCTAGAAATATAAAAGGGCATAAACCAAACAAAATAGATATCTTTTTTTCACTCTGCTTTTGGCACTGAAGTAAATCTTTTTTCAGGAGGAAAGACTCATTATATAACTGCATAGAGAAAAAAAAAGTCACATCTGTTAACTCCACTTCCCCAGAATTACTCTACAAAGTCTAGAAAGTCCTCCCATCTACTGCAATCAGCTGTCATTTAAATACTGAAAACAAAGCAGTTCAGAAGGCTTGACCTAGACAAAGTAAAACACTCCATGAAGAATTATGATCAAATTTCTTGCCTCTTCAGAAAGATTCAGAATTATAGTACAAATCAGGAAACACCACTAAACTGTACTTTCATAAAGCAACATCAATATCACACACCAAACACTCCAGTATAGTCTTACACCCTAACTTTTTTCCGCTCACCTACGGACACTGGCAATGGTTTCACGGTTTTTGAAGCGGCTGAAGCGCGCTGTGTAGTTCAAGGTTTTCATGAAGACTTCTGAAAGCTCCTGCTCATCTTCTGCACTCTCATTCTGTTGCTTACGATGCTCAAGAAGCATATGAACTTCTGAATTTAGAAGAGTTTCCGCAGTTTCAAATTCTACATTTGAATGAGTGAACATCAGCACAAAAAAAGGTAAAGCATGGATGAAAAGGTCCACTTACAGAAGCTTTTTATGTAAACTTAGCTTTAGGCAATAAGGAAATGAACAATGTGTTTCACTGTGATTGTGCAAGCCCTTTCGCCAATGACTGGGCAGCATTTCATACCGAAAATGCTGATAAAAACTATAGCATTTTGAGTGACAATCCAATGTGTTTGTCTTTTTGACCACATTCTACATTTGCAGCCCTAACCTTCTGATCTGTCACGTTTTTGCAATGTTTTCTTCACCCATTTTTGGCAGAACTTAAGTAATATATGACTTGTTTTAGAAAAAAATATTTAGAACTGTAATGTTCAAAAAATTCAAAAGTTAAGTCTATGGTCTTTGGAAGCCTGTGAGGAGTTCTTAAAGTAAATGTGGATGCTGCTGAATATTTTAAAAAAGGCTTCATTTACTTGCAAGTAAATGAAAAAAACTAATCTTAACAGATTTTCCCCCTTTTTAGCCAAGTGTCCTTGTTTTTGTTCATCATCATCATAATTCTCATTCCAATAACAATCATAATTCCAATAACAAGAAGGTCTTTCAACATCAGCAGTACGAACTGTTCAAAGCAGCACAATCAGAGACCCGGGGTGCATCCCGGGGTGCCCCTCAGTACTGTTTAATAAAAGCAGTCAGCCTCAGGGCAGTGCTAGAAAGGGACTAGCAACCTTTATTTTGCATGAAGCAGTAAAGGAACTTGGGCTGAACATGGGTAGGCCACAGATTTTAGTGTAAAAACATCCAAAAACCAGTCTTTCAGGACCATGCTTTTTGTTAAAAAATGCAGCATGATCCTCCCCGCCACCTTTTTTTTATCTCCTCTTCCAGGGCAGCTATAAGGAATTCATACAGCTCTGGAATTTACACTGAACAGTTTTCTGAAAAAATACACAGACTGTTAGTGTCCCTAGTTACAACTCAGGCTCTGGACAGCTGGTTTCCAAAAGTGCTGCACCATCCTCCTGTTAAGAAACATCGATTAAAAAGTAATGGCTTCATCAAAAATGAAGAATCTTCTTGCTATAACCTCATACGAAGAAGAATTTTTTTATTCCTGTACACACACACGTAGTGCTCCACATAAGTAAGAACAGCCGTATTTTAGCAATCATGGGTTCCTTAAATACATACATGATTTATTAGCCCTGATTTTTAACGCTTGGGACTCTGTAGCTGGTGGGGCGGTTCGGCGGCTGAGCAGCGCTCCGGTCCAAGGAGCCGCTCGGCGAGGCCGGCGCCGCGGGGAAGGGAGAGCGCGTTCCCCCAGAGGCCCCCGCGCGCGGCCCCGCGGCCGCCGCCAGCTCCAACCACCGTCNATCGCCTCAGCCGGCACCGGAAGCCCCGCCGCCCGGAAGCGTGGCGCCGTCTGGGCCCCGCCGCCCGCCAGGGGGAGCCGCCGCCGCGGAGCCGCCCGGTGCTGACGGGAGGTGGTGCGGGCCGGAGCCGAGGCGGGAGGGAGGAGCAGTGCGTGAGCGCTGCCGGGAGGGCGCGGGGGGCTGGTTGTCATCTGCGCACGGTTGGCGTGGCAGAGGGTATAAAAGAGCGCGGTTACCCCTCTGGGGCACCGAGGGGCAGTAGCGGGAACAGGGCGTCTCGGCATCCCCGCACAAAACACAGCCGTCAAAGATGTGTTTAAGCTCGCTTAGAAATTAGCTCCTACAGACCGAAAGCAGTGGGGTGCTGGAGCTTTATTTCTGTGAACACAGGCCAAATAACTGACAGACCAAGACGACGTAGGCCGAAGGTCTTACAACGCATAAACCACAGCCCAGGAGAGCAGGCTGCGGAGGGAACGCTGAGGGAAACCGTGGTCATCTTTTACATGAGCAAACACGGAGGAAGGCTCCTTCTGGTCAGTCATTTAGGAAGTAACTGAGGAGCTCAAAACTGTGCTGGTCCCCCTCACCAGACTCGGCACAGCAGCACGCATTTGCCCAGAAGCACCTGGGGACCGCCAAGGCAGCAGATGCATCTTCACCTGTCTGGCTTCACACCAGAAGTGGATCAGGGAGCTACAGTCTACTCCGTTTTGCTACCAGAACATCTTCCAGCTAGATAGCAAGCCTTGACCTTAGGAAAACTGTAACCGCCTGCACCAGAATTTCTGTCTAGCTCACTGTGATTAATATACCTCAGTCTGTAAGGAAGGAGTATTGATACCATTAATAACATACTTTGCAAGGGAGGTTACTTTTTCAGACTATCCAGAAGTAATCTATAGACCCATAAAAGTCATAGGCTGAAAATGGTTATAGTTCTCCCAACACTACGTCATGAGAACACTGCCAGCAAAATAACTTATGGAGTAGTATTTTCCCTGGAGAGCTCACATGTAAGTGCCTAACCAGCCGAAGACTCTTAAAGTAATCATTTTATCAGACCTTACTATGTCATCCTGCGCCCTTAAAGAAAGGCAAAAATAGACTGTTGGAGGATTTATGATGAAACCACTCCTGTTCTCATGAACTTGCATCCATGCCTCAGTGAATTGTTTCCTGCATGCTGGGAAAAGGAATGCATTAAGAATAAACTACAAGAATATGAACGGGTCAAATCATAGATCTTTAACATTTGTTATCTGGATAAATGAGCATAGCAGAGAAACTGATTGAAAACTGATTTGTTTAGTGGTACAAGCAGAAAGACATTCAGGAAGACAGAATGAAAATAGGGAACATCTGGCAAATTAAACAATTTCAATTAGGTTTACAAGAAAGCAAGGAAATGCGTACCAGATTGACGAGAGAAGCATTTAAAATCACTTGGAATCCTGATGGCTTCTCAAATAACCCATCTACTCAGAACATCACGATTCTTAGAGCAGTAGGTAGCTTCCAGAGTTTTAAGTTATTAATTTCACTTCTGTTTTTCCCCAAGGATCTGTTCTACTTAAGTATACAAAACCTAAAACAATTAAGAGAGAGCCAGATACTTGCAAGAGTTTGTAAGTACAGCTAAAGAGGCTATCATGAAAGATAAAGGTTCATTATCACTGATGTGTTTGCTTAAGGTCTCAAGAGTCAAATAAGAGACAAATAAGAACATTCCCGAATGGAATCTGCTCCACCACCACCCCTTTTTTTTTTAAGAATTTAAAAAAATGCACTTACAAAACTACAGTAAATATTGTTCAGCTACTGCAACAAACCAAACATAACAGAGTACCTGACCTTTCCTTTATTATTTTTAAAATGCACTGGCTTCTAACTCACTAATAATGACTGTTTCAGCATTTATCAATTCAATTGGAAAATGTGCATAAAAAAAGGAAGATGAGATAGATTAAAATAAAGTGAATGACTATAGGACATTTCAGGCATATTTACTGGTCGTATCCTAAAATGAACTGATTTAAAAAAAAAAAGACCAGATCTAATTTATCATGAACAGAGCCTCTAGTATTCCATATTCCAGGGCAAAAAGTATTGACCCTTGCTGGAGACATGACACTAGATAGTGGATTGTTAGACAGACCTACTATGGTAATTTCTACATTGCCATATCCTACTGCACCATGTACTACAACTCAGTTTGAGAGCAATCCTCATAATACATAGGTCAGTATAAATATTAATTTATTGAGTTGCATGGGAAAGTGTTCTGGTTTTAATTTTTATTCTCAAGAAGTGGCATTTCTTAATCCCAATTAGATAGCTTATAATATACATTTTGTCCAGAAATAAAGAATTCCAGAAAGAAATAAAATTCTTTTTTTTGTGTTTAGAATAAAAATGCTCAAGTATTCTTCATTTGAAGTATCTTGTAGAGATTTCTCCTAACTTTTCTGTAATTTGTTTTTAGAAGGGAGTGAGTGGTAAATGACTAATTAATTTCATTTCTTATTTCAAACAGAAGTAAAAACAGAAGAAAGTGTTTTCTGGAGAATTACCCTGGTTTATATTTAGTCTGGATTGAACTATTTCAGTGTGCAGTCATATGTACACCCTTCTACCTGGCCTTATCTTCATTGTGAGCTGCTGAGTGTTACTGCAATTACAGAAAGCAACATGCATGAAAGAACCTCTGATGAAGGACACTGGGACAAAGATTTTATGTCTGACTGATTCAATGTGAAACCAAAAAAATCAAGCAAGGAAAAACATATGCCATAAAAATATACAAGTAAGTTACTGTATTCTAGCCAACAAAGAAGCTGAGAGAATATACTCGATAACTTACCTGGGCATGTGACAACAGTGGATGCTAGTTTTATGGTTGACTTCAGAATTCACGAGTCACCTGGAAATCACGTTAGCTGCAGAATCCTCACTCAACCCACTCCTCATATTGCATAGGGGATTTACTTTCTAGCTTTACTAGTACCAGCAGAATATTTTCTGAAAACAGGTTTTTGCTTTGTAGTTGCACTGGAGTCAATGAGCTGCTTGAGCATATTTAAGTCAAAACTACCCTCCCCCTTGGTTTGGTTGCGGTTTTTTGGGGGTCTTATACCTGTTCTTCATTGATATGCAGGGCTGCCCTTCCAAAGAACCACAAACAGGTAATGTAGGATCTTTAGCTATACATTTGCTGTAAATAAAAAATGAGCAATAATGTGGAAGTGTATGGAAAAAACATTCAAGCCACAGGTATTTACATCAGAACTATTATACAAATCAATTGATCCTGTCCCAAAGCAAACATTAAAATATTTAGTAAAAATCTAGAAAGATGGGTGTTTCTTTTTCCTGAAATAACATTTGTAGATCACCTGAAGACTACAACCTGTGAAGTACAGATAATCTGTTTTCATTAGTTCATTTTAAAAGACAAAAAACCAAACAACATTTTTGGTAGTTTAAGCCAGATTTACAAATTCAGCATTTTCAGTACGATATAGAATTCTGCATGTACGTGCTTTTCATATTTTACCATCATGACAACTAACAGAGAGTTATTGTCAAGCAAACATTATTTCAGGATACAAAGATACTTGGCTATGCCATTATTAATGAAAAATATTTAATCTCTTTTTTTAATTTTCCTACTATTTTTCTTCGCTTTCTTCTAGAGAGCCTGTCTTGACTACTTCTGTGCTTCCAGACAGCTGTCACCCCATTCTGGCAACCTCCCTGGTTCTGAACATTTAATGTAATTTAGAGGTTTAGTATTCATACATGTAGTATATTGTTCATCTTTCTAGATGAGAAAGATTTTATCCCCCATAAAGGCTGTGAGAAACCATATAAAGAGGACAGTACAAATAATCTTTATCCATTATGATTTATTCTCTACAATACTTCATTAGAGGATAGAGTTCAATTATTTACACTCAGAAGTTATTATATAGGTAGGAGGCAACCAAGTGTAATACAAAGAATTGGTCTGACATCTCTGCACTGAAGGTCAAAAGAGGTCTCCTGCTTAAAGGAAATAAATTAACCAAAAAACATCCAACAAAACAACATGTAGTTTCCAGAATACAAACAGAAAACAGCACTAATAGTCAGTGAAGATTGCAGATGTTTGTTAATGTACTATGAAAACAAATTATTCTGTGCAAAGGTTAAAATGAACTCTTAGATTTTTCTTACAGATTTTTGTTTGTTCTGATAAATTGTAGATATGTGATATTTTGACCATAAAACCTTCCCAAACTGAAATGGCCTCAGTTGAGATTGACTGTTGAACATTATGAAAAAAAAAAAAAAATTAAGAACCTCACAGTGGAAACATTCCAACACTGACAGACTCCAGTGATCAAAGACATTCTCCTGTAGTTACTGTAAAACAAAGACAATTCATAATTGCAGTGAGATTATTTCTCAGTTGTGGTTGTCATGAGAATAAGCCCTTCTAGACCAAAAGGCACTTGCTTCTAAGGATGAGTTAAATCCAGATCAAACCAGGTAACAGTTGCTTTGAGAAGGAGTAGTTCTAAGCTGCTGTCCCAGCCAAGTAACCACGGAGAAATTCTTACATCAATTGGTCATTGATTTTGATTGCCTCCATCTGGAGGCAACTCAAAGTACATTTTGTTTCTAGTTCACCTCTTTCATCCTTACGCATAGCTGCCATGTAATGATCTAGAAATGGGATTATTTCCTGAGACCACCTGTCCTTGTCGTACATTTTTCTGAGCTAACAACTATTGACACACTTTTCAACTGATTTTATAGCTGGACCCTTATGAGACTAAAGCTGAGAGGGCCTGTTTCTTAGGCAGCAGACCAGTGTTTCTGATTTGCTAGCTTCTCTTCTCACTGCAACAAGACAAGAACACAGTACACATTTAGAGGCATTTTTGTTTTTTTTTCAAACAGACTGAGTGGGGACGTGGAAGTGGGAGAGGATAAGGCTTCCCCAGTCCCAAACCATCTAGCCCACTTCAGCCTTAAACCAACCAAGTCACTCAATCCTAAAATTCTGTTCTTTAAAAAAATGACAGCTAACCCTTCCCACCCCACCCCTTAGTCATCCCCTATTCAAATAAAATGAAATCAGGAAAACACAATACACTGTTGAAGACACAGAACAGGGCAAACATTTGAAAAAGAAACAGTATTGTTGGAAAGCCTGGCACTATATGCCTGCATGACCAGTCTCACTGAGCGTGCTCAGGGGTGAAGTTTTAGCACCATTTTTTTGCTTTTTTTAAACCTTTTAGAAATTAAATTCTAACACAGAACACTTGAACAGTAATGAGCGTAGCCCTATGTATCATACTGTTTGACAGCTGAAAGGTGAATGGTATGTCCAGAGCTGACCCCACCCTCCCCCATCACTACACGGCACCTGGGAGAGTAATTACAAACCACTCGAGTTTGTAACAAGACCAATTTATTCTCAGCAGCAGGAAATCATGAAACAATCCCTTAATCTTCAATTGCTTTTCAACAACATCACAAGGGAAAAGTGGCAATTTATAAGAATGACCCAGTACAGGAGGAAAGCTGGGTCAATATTGCACCGTTATCCAGAATGGGACCTCTTCCTTTCCCTCACGTCTCCCTCCTCCAGCAGGAGGACGTTACACCAACATAAAGCAAAACTGCACAATTCTGTTTGTTTCTTTAGGACCAGAAGGAGCAGCAGCATGCAGTTCTGAGCTTTCTACCAGCCCTATTCCCTGCCATGCCAGGAGAGAATTCCAGGCTTGAAACATCAGCCAATTTTAAAAGCCATCATTACCACACACAAGCAAACTTTAAAAGATACATGCAACCAAATAG
>VYZW01057775.1:14744-41708 GCA_013401315.1 Balaeniceps rex | reverse complement strand
GAGTAAGAGGATCGGTAGAAGTAGACTTTCCCACGTCCCAGGTTTTGCTTTGAAGCTGGCCTAAGCTGGCCCAAAAGTTGTGGTCATCTGAAAGTTGTTTCATCCGAAAAGAGGTTCTAGCTGCAAATCAGACATTATTGTAGCTTCTTACCATCTCCCACGCCTTTTATGTAGTCACCTTCCTGATCATTATCTAAAACCCCCACCACATTCTCCAATTGCATTCACAGTTTTGAGCTGAGTACTCAAAGTTTAGAGGATGGACAGGTCTAGAGGACAAGCAGTCTTCCCATTTCCAAAACAATCTTTCTACAAACCGAGGGTACAGCAAACCTCTGTTTTTACATGGTAAAGAAAGAGTCAGCCCCCTTAATTTCAGTGTATCTAGTCTCATGTGCAAAGGCAGGCAAACACTCCAGGTTTTGCCACAGTAGGGACCCAACAGGGATAGAGAGTGCTCCCGACACAGCACTGCTGCTAATGTAGCACTTTTCCAGTGAATAAATTGAAAATTCTCCTCTTAGGGAAGGTTAATCTAGCACCTTTCACGGGCACGGTACTCATTAATATGTATCTTGCATTTCTAAAACCCTGGCTTCAGCTAAAAAAAGGCCTCTTACGCATAGTTATTCATATTGCCTTCTCATAACTTCCTGGGGTCTTAACCATGAAGAAAATTACTGCATTGCATTAGTATATCTGTAAATGGCAATAAGCCTTTTTAAATGTAAACACCACTGTGGATTTGCATGTACTTTGAGAGCAAATATGATGGGAGAACTTTGGAACCCAGCATATTTTTCATTAGTTTGTATAAACATATAATTTAGTTTTAATACTCTGTTCTTGTCATTATGGTAATTTGGATCCCAGTCCAACAAGGTGCTGAAGCTCAGGCCGAACTTTAAACCTCCGTCTAATCCTGCTGCCTTCACTGGGACTTAGCAAGAACCCAAGCAGTGCACTGAATGGGACTCTATGGGATGAGGGAGGTTTAGGAAGTGCAGATAAAGAGCTTGCAGTGGTACCTGTCTTAAGCACCCTACCTGAAGGTCAGCATAAATCACCTTACTAGAGAAACTGAGTACAGTGGATATTTTAAAGTCTCTTAGGATGGAAGTTTGCCTGTTGGGGTTGCTGTTATTGTGGATTTTACAGCTGAAACTTATTTTCAGCATGTGAAGGTTTTGGCACTAGTGTGACCATTCTTGATCCCAGGTAGAGGAGCAAGAAAGGGAGGGAAACATCTCACCGTCTTCTTGTTAACATTCCTGACAAGTACGCTAAAGACACTGGAAAAGCACGATACTGCTAATGCTGCCATCTGAGCAATAAGACATGCCAAATTCTAAAAAACACCTCCCTCAGGGGAGCAACTGAAAGCTGTTTATAATAGACCAGAAACTCCTGTCTGAGATTTATCAGCGACTGTCACAGGTGAGAAGTGTTTACTAACAAAGCCAGAACAAGTGACAGAGAAGGTGATGATTCCTTCAGGATGCTCAGCCTTTGGAATAATTCATCTTTTAGCAAGCAGCCCCAGCAAGTCCCAAACCAGAGCTTTCAGCAGGCCAGCCTGTGCACAGCAAAAGCACTCCCTTCCCTGGGAAGATCTAATCTAGCCCAATTGTATCTGCAGCTACCCTGAGGCAATAGGGGAAATGGAAAATGGATCAAAGCAGATCTGATCCTGACTTCCATGAGAGCACTGCAGAGTTTAATTTCCCTGTATTTGATTTGTTTGAAATCTTGGCTGATGGTCAGGCCTTCAGACAGATAATCATCTTACCAACTGAGTACTGTACACACATCCTTTTTTCTCCCACATAGTCTTATAGTTTCTTTAGCAATATGAGTTACATATACCTGGAGAGAAAGAGGCTGGGCTCAGTGATTTCAAAAGTAGGGGTTACTGACTAAGCTATTGCTCTAATACACACAAGCCCCTCAGGGTTGCTTGCATTCTTGGACAACGCAGCAAGGACTCGCTCACAAGGTGGGTATGCATCGTCAGCATGGTGATCAGCCAGCAAAGATTCCGCCTTGACAGAGTAAGGTTAGCTGGGGACAGGGAAAAGAGATAGAAGCAAGCATCCAGTAATTTACCCCATCAATGACAAGTAGCTCTTAGGCTAGCAGAGCATTAGGAAACTCTTGGAAACCACTTTCTTTAGTTGCGTAAGGAAACCAGAAGCTTTGCCTACCTGAGGACTGACCTTGCAGTGTGTCAGTTGTATCGCAGAACCAAAAGAAATATTATTGTCCTATTCTGCTCTCAGAGTTCATAAATTGAACTCTAGGAACTAAGTGGAAGTTGCAGTTGGCAACTAAAGAAGGACACTGAGAAGTTCCTGAAAGAAGCCAGGAATTTTTTTGTTAGATATCGCATGATGTTATATTTTGACTGCTCAACCAATTGCTCTTTTTAAAACAAAGCCTTCATTCCAGTGCACTACATCACAATTTTTTGAGATTCCAGACAGTGTTTCTTTCAACTTTTGAAAGCATCTTTCAGGCCCTGACAAGTATCTTCCAGGAAAATTGACTCCAAGTGCACTTGTCTTCTTAAATAAAACACTCACTGCCATTTACAAGCAGATTTCTTTAAAGACAACCACAAGCATCAGACAAGTATGAATTGCCATGTAGACCTCAGCCCCTCCTTTCTTTAGGACTCCAGCAGCCGCATTCTTATAGGCCCTATCACATATTTGCATCAATCTCAATAAAATACAATCGTGTTTCCTCACCACTCCAACACATATTGCTCATTACAACTATTAACAGGTCTGTGAACAGGAGGGAAGATTATTATCAGGTTTCATGGATGTGTATCTGTTCTGTATCCCTCGTTAGCTGACACTTTGTGCCAGGAACTGTACATCACAAAGATGTACATCTTTCCTGTTCTGTGGCCCCGTACTAAGTTTTCCTACTGAAAGTCTGTTATAACATAAATATTCATGAAAAGTAGGCTAAAGGAAGATAGTATAAGGAAGATAGTATGTGACTAATACGAAAGGTGTTTCCAAAGAAACTGTGTTTTTTCATGTCTCTCTCTCAATTTTTGAGATCATCATTAAAGTACTGCTTCTAGTGGGGCTTTTGTTGTGGCCTAGATCACAGGGCCTTAGCAAAGGCAGATAATAACCCTTCCTTTCTCACATACTGACTCCCCTGTTTTGACTGCAAGCTCTTTGGGAAGTAGATGACCTTTACTGCAATGCTTTAGAAAGAACCAAAATTGTGCACTAATCTCAGTTGCTGTTTATGTGCTCTAGCTTAAGTGGTGCTAGATAAAAAAAATTACCTGTGTTTTTACATCTATATCTTTACAGTAGAGTCATTAAGAAGTTTTCCAGCAACATGTACATTTAAAGGCTTAAAACAAAGTTCCACTGAAACTCCTCTAGGTACCTTGAGGTTACAATACACTGTGATAACCAGCAGTTTGCAAATGGTAGCCTGCAGCCATAACAAAAAGCTTGCTTGATTTCTCTATTCAAGAGGTGGAAGAGTAAAGCAATAAATATGCATTGTGCTTTCCTCTGTGAAAAAAAAAAACCCAAACAGGAACAGACAACATTTGGAGAAAACGCTACTAAAATAGAGGCAGGTTGCAGCCTGAGGGCACTAACCTGCCTTCCCTTGAACTTCTACTGTGTAGAATCATTGCCTAGAGGACCCCCATTTTGCTGAACTATTTAGCATTCAATGATCATTAGATGGACCACATCAAACCAAATGATGACCAAATGAACTTTCATCCTTTCTTCCATCTTCTCTCTCCCTGCACCATAAATGAAACCAACTTCCATCATCCCTCCTTGATAAACTTATCACTTTGCCCTCCATGCTGTTTATGTTGATCTATTGCTTCTAGGAGTTTTTTCTTCTTTTTTTAAAGTTTTGGAGAGCTTTACAAGAGGAAAAGGCAAAGGAATAAAGACAGGCACCTGAGACAGCAATAATAAAACCGTGTGGCAGCTGGGGGAAAAAAAAAAAAATCACATGAATTAGGCAAGATTCATGGCTACTGAAGGAGAATATGACTCCACTGACACCAACAACCTAAGAAATGTGTAGAGATATGCGTGTTTCTCTTATATTGCCATACACAGCGCCAGCACTGCTAAAGGAATCCCCTGACTTTCCACTAACACAGTGCAATCCTGTTTCTCTCATACTACCAAATACATTTATATCTAAATCACAGAATTTATTACTTTATTTCACTTTCTGACATATATTCATGGCTGATTCCCAGAGTTACTTCTTCTCTCAGCAAAAAAACATATTAATACCCCTGCAAGTGAATATCTAGAGAATTTATTATAAGAGGAAATGGTTAGACAAATACAAACCTCAGAGCAATTTAATCTATGTATCCAAATACTTGCCATTCTGAATAAATTGAAAATGGAAAGCATGATACAGATCTGGATTTGGAGTAGAACCAAAGAAAGTCACTCAAATAGTTTTGCTCTCTGAAATGGAAGTACTTAAGATTTCTTAATTCAAAGCTATAAAAAATTCCTTCCTGTGGGTACTGCAGAGAAGGAAATTTTTTAAATTACAATGAACAGCCTGGACTTCTATCAAATCAGATTTGGTTTTGGTCTTTTTGTTGTTAGTTTTTTTTTCCCCAATCAGATTAGAAATGCAGTGCATTACAGGGAAGACAATATGTTGTAGCTTCAGCGAAGCAGCAGATAGA
This sequence comes from Balaeniceps rex, assembly GCA_013401315.1. Taxonomy (NCBI): domain Eukaryota; kingdom Metazoa; phylum Chordata; class Aves; order Pelecaniformes; family Balaenicipitidae; genus Balaeniceps; species Balaeniceps rex. The sequence goes on along the minus strand of VYZW01057775.1, from coordinate 36,991 downwards.
CTCAAAAATCTTACTTCAGAAGTGGAATGGACTCTTGATATCAGCAATCCTGACGCAACATATCATTTACTCCTTTTAGAAATGCTTACAATTTCCAGTCTACCACAGAATCTAAAGTGTAATCTGCTAGGATTGAGTTTAATACATAAATGAGGAAAAATACATTAATACAAGGTTTAAAGCCTTAAACGTTTGTAGTTGAAATAGTTTTACCTTTATCAAAAAGGCCCCAAGCACAATGCAGCTGAATTTCTGAGACTTCCTCTGTTCCAGTAAGAGCAGCTTAAATTCTCTTTTTCTTTTTTTTCCCAATAAGTCAGAAATTGCCCTTTCTACAGCCAGAGGCAGCCTCTACTGCTCTTCTGGGTGGTACAGCATTCTGTATCAGTCTAGATATTACAGTGCCCAAATGCCATGCTATCTAGTAGGGGAGATGTCGGGACTGTGAAGCTTGGGTTCATTTTTACTGTAACAAATTAGTTTGTTTCACATGTACACAAATCCCAAAGCAGGGAGTCTTACAGCAGACAGGTAATTCAGTGTCACAAAAATCCCAGGTCAGCACAAAAGCCTGGTATCAGTGGAGCCAGTCCCACCTCACACCTATGCTTTAATCAGTGACTAAGAGAGAAGATGACTTCTCCTGCTGTTTGCACAGCTTCATTCCCACTGCTGCATCTCAGAACCTGAACCATTAAAATAACTCCGTTGCTGAAGTGGCACGTGGCTCCGAGGTACGGAGCTCCTGTGCAGGGCGGCCCAGCTGCCCGGCAGCGTCTGCGAACGCGAGGCAGGCTGCATCGGTGGGCGACGTCACATGGGCGCTGCAGATCTACAAGAATTTACCATGCAGACCTGCTCATTTAAGAGAAAATGTTTTCTAATCGTTATAAAACAGTATATTACTATTAACTAAAATAATTAGATAATATAGCCCTATATTCAAAGGCGTGCTGGCCACTATCTTTAAAGATAGGTGCTTGACATTTGCAAGTACTTAAAGCACTCTGAGGATTTGAGACTTGGTGCAGATCCACACAGCTCTTTTGAAAAGCAGTCAAACTGATGCTGAGCTCTCTGGATCCCCAAGGAGACCCAAGTTCTTTTAAAAATTTGATCCCAGATGAAAAACTGGTTTTGCCTGTAAGAAAACTCTATTGACAAGCAAATGAAAAAAAAAAAATTACAAAGTACATGCATAGTACAAGCACATCCTCCTGTCTGTCTCCTCAGTTACTTTAAGAAAGCCTGAGCAATTTGGGACAACCTGATTTCTCTGTGCTCTTGAGGTAGCAGAGCCTCATCTTAATCCAGGAGTGTGAATACAACCGTATAAATAATGGGTGTACATCCAGATATACATTCTGGACCTATACCAGTTCAGTCCTTCGTGGTTTTTAGCTATTGAAGAAACTATTCAGCCATAAACTCAAAGCAGCAGTTGATTTTGTGTTTTCTGGTTTTTTTTTTCAGAATACAACATATTTGTATATCATCTTGAACTCTTCAGGGGTTTGGTATAAAATTTGTCCCCTTCCACTAAAATACCTTATTGTTTTATTTTGACTGTTGCTTTTTTTTTTTTTAAAATGTCAAAAGCACACAAATTCTTGATGGCTACAATCTGTATTCTGTTACTCTTACATTGATTCTTTAGCTTTTACATCCTTACATAGCTGAAACACCATACAGGTAAAAGTAGATTTACTGATGACAACAGTATACCATGTTCGACTTATACTGAAGCATTTTTATGATTAAGAGTTTCCTATTCAAGTAACACCACAGATTTCATAGCGCTGCTGAACCTGTGTGAAGTTCACAGAATCCAGCTGTGGCATTGCCCCTGCTCAGGACACCAGGGTGAGTTGGGAAGAGCTGTTGCTGAGGGTGTAGCAGTTTATGCTAAGAACTAAATACTGGATAATTTATGCCGCTACTTAAATGCAAGACGCTAGTGAACTCTCATTCCCATGAAATCGTATGGTAGCCCAAGCATTTGAACCAGTCCCAGGCACAGCTTCCAACCTCCAGCTGTTTTATGCTCTAGTATTTTTAATGTTTCCACATCTGCATATGCTTATGTGTCAAGCACATAAATTATTCTTATTAAAAAGTGCTGTGTAAACCAGTTTCACTATTGCTACTGTTAAAAAGTATGAGTTGTAATTTCTTTTCTGAGGAGAATTTAATGCACAAGAAAAGTACTGTTTCCTGTATGTGGCTTGAAAATTTATAAGGACTGACAAGCTTTGTCCGTGTATCCTTACATTTACAACAATGTGATCCGTTGCTCAGTACGATTAGCACGTACCAGATCTACAGCCCTGACAGGGCTTCTTTGTTCATTTCTTAGAGGACATAAACCATCACTAACATGTGACTTATCATTCTTTATCTGAGTCCATTTCTGTGAAGTCAAAGTAATGGCCACCCTGCATAAAATGCAGCTAGCTACACAAATATAGGGGCTTTCAGAGTCCCCTATGGTGCTGCATCTGACAGTCTAGAGGATGAGGAAAAATAAAAACCAAAATACAAAATATTGATCTATTTCTGTTCTTACATCTATACAATTCAGGGTATGTGGGTGTGTGTATATTTATTGGTGTATATGGATATTTAAACCACAATAATTACCTTTGTATGCAGAGGAGTTAGAACTCTGAATTCAGGTGAGAAAGCAAAATCCACTCCCATTTCATTTACTAGGTGATGAAATTGTATTGAATTATGTCAATTCCTCTTCTCCCCCTTCATTTCAAATAACATCTTCTGTTCTAACAGAGGCAAATATGGTCAAACACCACAACTGGTACCCACTGCTAGGCAAATGGAGAGCAACAACGTGAGTGAGCTTGAGAGGCTGGTTAACTCACTGGGGTAGAGCGGGGTAGAGGTTTCAGTATTTGTCCTACTTCTTAGCAATCATGTAAACAGGATTTTGACTACGCTTGTCCTGGAAGATGGCTGTCCTTTTTTGAAATATAAGCTTCCCAAAGAAAATACAAATGTGGAAATAGGAACATGCAATTTTCCCAGTTATGCATGGAACAAAAGGACTTTTTTTTGCACACCCAAAAAAGTGTGCATTCCTAGAAATTGTCTTATAAAAAATGGTCCTACTTACCCAGTTTAGGTGCAGAAACAATACCACCTGACTACAAAGCACAGAGGGTTAACACTTACTGGCAATCAGCTGGAAGGATAGAATTAATTCTCACACTTTGTCTGTTAACAACAGTGAATAAGAAATCCATCTGCAGAAAACCAAAGCCTCTATTGATGGGGTTCAGAAAAAGAGCTGATTTTATTAAAACAAATAGCTATAAGTAACTATGTTATTTTCAGCAATCTACAAAAGAAGCATTACATTTTCAAACTATATTATTCAGCATATCTCCTAACCCTTTCAGTAAAAAACACCTCAATCTGTAAGAATTTTTTGCTCACTGGCTGCACCTTTAAATGACCAGCAATCAAGAAGGTTGAGCTACATTGTAAGTCTAGCCTTCTGGTTATGGATTTTTAATTACTCTCAATTACTCTTTCTCTTCTTTGATCCCTTATTACTTGTTTTTACCAAACGGGATCCCAATCCAACAGCCATTCAACTCAGCAGGAGTCATTCCATTAATGAAGTTTTGATCTGTAACAGCTTCTTTCATTTACCCTACAGACTATCAGGATCAAATCATAGCCAAATGATGTGGTAAAACAAATTGTCTCATGAACAGCAGAAATGATAAAGTCTGGCTTCCAGACAATTCCTGTCCTATCACCACCCCCACCCCATCTCCCCCGATAACTCCTATTTCCCCACAGCTCTGTCACAGTGGCTCTGCCCTGCACACATTCCCAGTCCCCCTGGTACTATTCTCCTCTTTGACAGCAGCTCCCTTTTTTCCCCAGGCCCTTCCCCTGCTATATTCTACATCAAACCAGCCATCCTGCCATGCTGATAGTTCTGCCTTGTGCTATGCAAGTGAGGAGTTGCCTGAAGGGTTATTGGTTATATGGCTGCTGTAAACTCAACTGAGAGCAATGGAGTACTCCCTTGTTTTTCTCTCTTTCTCATTTACCCAGTTTCCAATTTTAACAGAATGTGTAGGAACTTAACATCTTCCAGATCCCTCTGTGCTATCAAATTAGTTGATATTTGCAAATTTGGTTGGAGTCTGCCAAAAAAATCAAAAGCTGCTAGCAAGTAACTGACTCACAGATAGATAGATGGATGACATCATCACGGGTTGTGTTTCCTTAAAAAGCTAGACTAAATGTTCCCAGAAGAAGGTTACACTCTTATAAAATCACAGACCAGGTATGAATTATAGTGCACTGGCAGACAAATCATTCATTTGCAAGAATGGGGTCATAAAAGAAGAGTTCATTGGCTCACGAGAAGTAATTCTGATGTACATTTGCAGGAGAGTGCACAAAGCTCTCAAGGTTACTGAATGTACAGTGGAGAAAGACTTGTTTCCAGCTCCCAGGCTGCAGGTCATTGCAATCCCAAACAAGCGATCGCAGTTAAATAGCTAATCCTGTTTATTCTAGAGTTTAGCTTGAAATAGAACAGAAAATCTCAACACCCTTGAATTTCAAACCTTTCTTTGTAAGACTGAATTGCATTCTGAAATCTGAAATGCTCATTTTCATTGTATGTTGTCTCCAAAGTTTACTTCCCCCTTCTGCTTTTGTAACAGGAAAAGAAAGTGAGCTTTGCTCACCAAGAGAGCTCACGCAGAATGTCAAACCGTTGTCCTCTAGCTACACATTCAACAGATGTTTACATCTGCAAGTTCCACTGGAGAAATAAACACACTGAGCACAACATTACCATCAGTTAAAATACAATGCTGCCTCTTCATGAGACAGACCGTGCATAGCTAAGCATCAAAATATGTTCCCAGTACTCTTATTATTACGATATGACCAAATAGTGTTCACATTTTAATGATGTTATCTTCTAGAGTGATTATAATAATTTAATCTGCTTCAGTGGAGACAATAAAAATTCTTGTACTTTTACACGTCTCCCTGCTGTCAATACTGGAATTTTTCCACATTTTTCTTTATGTAGGATGAGGAACCATTTACCAAACACAAATAGCAACCAGCAAGCTGAGATAACCCCAACAAAAAATGATTATTTTAAGCTCCTTGCCTTTTTCCTCCCTGTCCTTCAACAAAAACTCTTAAAAGTTAACAAACTGAATTCTCTTTCTGACAGAAACACCAAACAATGCTGGAAACACTGCCCACATCTGTGAAACTCTATCTAATCAAATTCACGCCTGCATTGGTTGCCTGGGTAACAATCAGACAGTCGCTCATACCAACAAACTGCAAACAGCAGAAGGAAATGTGCTTTAAGTGGAAGCATCTACTTCCCAGATCCTGAGCCTTGTTAATTTAAGAAATAATCATATAATATGATCTTATTCACAAGGTAGTGGATGAATGGACGGGGAATATTATACACTGGTTGGCTTGCTCATGAGGATAAGGAAGACATGTGAAAGGTTGTGAGCAATTGAATTTAAAAGCACAGTTCCATTCCTATCATTGTTTCCTTTTCTTCTCCCTAAGAAGCGCAGCATGGCATTTGGATGTTACTACATGTCACTGCATAAAAGGGTGATTCATTACCTCTTTTTCAGCACACAGTTTAAGATATTGTCTACATTTTCCCCTCATAGCACAGGTCCTTAATTGATCGGCTTCATTTTAGGCTCCTCCTAATGATATACAGAAGAGATGGCTCTTCTGAACGTATATAGATGCAATAGGCACTGCAAAAGGCCGTCGTTTCCACAGCAACCGGGACCATGCAGGAGCTCTGAGCCAAACTTCATCCTCACCCCATCCCTCCCCCCTTACGTCTGACCACACAGGTTTCCTTCTTCACACTTATCACAGATGCTTCCGGGAGAATCCAGCTACATTTGGACGGGTGAATGTCCCTCATACAGTTAAATGTAGGAGTTGTATAGACAAAAATTGGCTTAAGGGCTTACGTGATTTTCCAACAATTCTAGTTTGTTAACCTCAAGCATTCAAAAATTGTTTTAGAAAGTACAATTTACTTCAATAAAATCGGTGACTTGAATAATGAATATATTTGCATGCAATTTAATTTGACTTCTGGGTTATAAGACTTAAGCTTCTTTTCATACTGAGGTTGACTTGAAAGTTAGAAGGGTATTTATTGGTGTTGTTGCTTTAAATTAATAAAATATAAGCTTCTTACAAAATAACTGAGACCCAGGACAAAGCAGATCTAATATAAACAACCATTATTATAATATTCATAGTAGCATGCTATAAATTAGGCATATTGCAGTTCTGCTGTAACATTAGTTTAAAAAAAAAAAAAGGAAAGAAAATAGCACGTTCAAAGCGATGCTCCTTATCGAAACCTGAATCACTTGCCTGCTAAAAGTAAGTACTGCAGAGGAACATATTTTTACTGCGGATTCCCCACACTGCTATGTACAGCATAAAGCCCCTAAATAGTGCCTTACGTCATGGGTTTCAAATTGGTGGGTGTAACTGTAAAACTGAAATCATCAGTAAAAATCAAATATAAAAATGCTGTTTGGAAGCTAAGCTGCCATCCTGGTCACAGTAGCAGAGCTAACAGAAACAAAACTAATGTGGGAAAGGCAATCAGCAGGACAGTTCCTTGCTTAGCCCGTGAATAAGCCTGTTGCGGTAGCAAGGATCAAATGCTGGCTTTTCTTCATGGTCAGTTTTCCCACTGAGTTCATAGCGCTGTTTATTTTGGGGAGTTCGCTTTGCTCTTAAGCAGCCAGTAGCCATGCACTACATAATGCTGCACTGTTTATATGGCACAGATTAACAAAAACCAGCTGTGGAGTAAATGCTTTCTTCACAAATCTTTACACTTGTCACGTTTGTATGGTAGAGAGTAGATTTTAAAAAAGGCTTCACCTCTGTGCATGGGTTTGCAGGCACGTGTGCGCATGTGTGTTCTCACCTCCTGCTCGGTACAACCAGCTGGCGGGGAGCTCCCAAATTGCCTTCGACCCTGGTGTAATTCCAAGTCAAAGAGAGCTGCTGATCATATGGCATTTAAATTTCACCAAACATAGGGACTTTCTAAAAGGCTGATAAAGCTAAGGGAAAGCTTTCTGCTCCATCAAGAGCTCTGAATAAAGTCCGTGGCTGGGTTCTGGAGGAACAGGAGAATCTCTGCCTCCTGGTGCTTTATTTTTTTTTTTTTTAAGATCATGTCATGCTTTTAATCAAGAGCAGCTGTCTGACAATCCGTCATCTTTTGCCTCCTTCTCAGACCACAGTCTACTTACGTGTACATTAAGCAAATTGTAAAATAGCGTGCCCAGGATTGGAACAGGAGCAAGAACCACCTCCTGGAGCTACTGCAAGCACTGGCCTCCAGCTACTGCAGTTCCAGCTTTGATCAAATATCTTGAAGCAGCCGACTTCTGTGGCTGCTATCTCATATGCTTTTCCATATTGAATTAAATACAGAGGAAAGCATACAATATAAAGTTGTGAACATGAACAAGCAAATAACAAATACACCACAAATGCAAGAATAGCCCTCAAGTCCTCAATGTTAGAACATCCACCATATATGCCTCTGCTGACCTTACCTAGATGATTTTGCTAGGTAAGATGAGGAAACTCTCATCTGTGCTTATTGAAATCAGTAACATACTGGAGCGTTGTTAGAATTTTTCAGGACTGCTTTTTGTTGTTTGTTTTTTCTTCAAAGTCTGGAAAAATGTGGAAAATCTTCCATTTCATAAAAATTTTCCTTATAGGCTTTTGCACACATATCAACCTGAAACAGATTATTTGGTTTTCAGCAATGAAAAATGAGATTTTTCCCGGTGGTTTAGCAATAAACACTTAAAAATTATTTAAAGCTTACGGCAAAGCAAAACATTTTAAATTTTAGTGTAGTTTGTGGAACATCTTTTTCCTGAGATACATGTTTTTTTATCCCTTCCCTGCCCCCATACCATGGTTTGTCCAGCTCTAGAAAAAAAACAACAGGTCATGACGATACTGATGACTCTCTGGGAAAGCATCAGGAGAATGAAAGGGTCTGTTGCTTTGTGTGACTTTTTCCTGAAAGGTCTAGGGTTTTTTGTTCATGTATCTTTACTTATTGCTGAGGCATTTTATAGTCTTAGCTGGGCATCCTTTCTAAACCTAGATTGAAACTGAATGGTTAAAATGAATGAATGAGTGAGTGAGTGAATGAATGAAGACGACATTAACCTGGGAAGTAGAAACTGAGGCAACAGTATGTTGTACTCTGAAGTAGCACAGAAAGAAACAGATGGCAGTTGTGGATCCTAGAACCAGTCATTTTGTCTGAGCAGAAGAAAGAAAAATCGCAACAAAGTAGTGCTAAATGAAAGATACCCTTAGCAAACTGCCCTATGTAGGAAATTGTGTTAAAACATAACAGGCATAAGGAGATAAGATACAATACAAATAAAACATAAAAGGCATGCTATGTATGCATTTATTTTTGCTTTAAAAATCATATTTTTGTGAGAGAGTTTATTATTTGCACTTACAGTAAAGAACCCTGGGGCATCTAGTGTCTATATTACAGAGACAATTTTTTTTAACCAATGAACTCGTTACCTGATGCAATAGCCTCTACGAAGACAAGCTTCTAAGTCAGCAATTTGTTGCCCCTCTCACCTGACATTAAATATGAAATTCAGCCATCGAAGTCTACCACAGCCATCAAAGCCACAAACCCACGGCCATCAACGCCTACTATAGTCACAACAGCTGAAAGTACAACATACCGCAAAACACTGTTGCATAAAAGTAGAAGAGGATTATTTTTACTTTCCATCTCCTGCACATATGTCCCAGGGAGAACTCACAATCTGTGCTTCCCATTTCTGGAAACAATGCACTAAACTTTGTAAACACTGGTCTTATGCATCATTTAGGTATCCGTGGTTACATAGATGTAAAGAGCTCTTGATTTACATCCTGCTTCTTTGCTAGTTTCTATGCCAGTGAGAGCTGCTGCAGCAGCAAATACCGTGGGTCTGAACCGAGTCTACCACAGTTGACAAGGAGATGTCATTAAATTACAAATCTGAATATCTGAATAAATTAGGCAGCTGGTACAGCCCCAGTTGGTCTCTGTTTATATGCAGACTAAGCAAGAAAAGGGGAGAGGAACAGGCTTTAGCTAATATAAGGCATTTTCTAAGTGCATATCATCATTCCATGGTATCCACTGGAAAAAATGATACTTGTTCTTCCACCACATTGCACTTCCATGAACACCAGTGACACCACGGAGCCTAGCTCCATTGGTGAAAGTCATTGGCTACTCAGATCAGTGGAGCTCCGCTGACTCCAGCAGATGCAGGAGATGCTACCAGAGGGTCTCCATGCTCCCTGCTAGTGAGGGCTGAACCTACCTTCTCCACCCCCACAGTGAAGGCAAGGCTGGGAACATCCTCAGCTCTTCGTCAGGGAGCTGCCCAGAGGCCGTGTCAGGTGACACTGCTGCCCAGAGGCCGAGTGTCCTGCAAGTCATAAGATACAAGCGAACTTACTACTGATGTCAGCAAGGAGCAGGCATGTTTGCCTTGATGATTTTTATTTGGCAATGCTTGGTCTACGTACCCTCAAAACAAATGCTCTCTCTGTTCCTGCCCCTCAGTTGTATGCTCTGCAGAATGGCAGTTTCCTCACACTATTTCCAGCAAATAGTGCAGGATCTGCTTGAAAGTTAGTGCTAATGCTGGCATGGGAATCTGCAAAGCTCATAGAAAGAAACAGGACAGAGCCCCCAGCGCCTGGTTCTGCAAGATAACTCTTCTTGCCTTCCATTCAAATGTCTGTACGAACACAGTGCAACAAGCTCTTTCCTGGACATCTCCTGTGCCTTCCGCTAGACATTTCAGATCAGGCTTTCCTGAGAAGTCAAACTCAATGTTGCCTAAACTCAGCAAACTGACAAAAAGTGAATTTTTTTTTTCCCCTGTTGCACCCCTTTCCTTTCCCAACACATCCACTGACATTTAGAAAGATGTCCACTGCTGTCCTCTAAGTGGTTACAAAAAATGAAGGAGGGCGAGACTGCCATTCCATATGCACCCTTTTGGTGCTCACTGTATTAAACTAAGGGACTTCCCATCCACATACCAGAGTTAATTACCTGAAGAGAATCAAGTGCTGTGAAGGAGGCTGAAATTCACTGTTTTTACAAAGGCTAACACATGCAGTGGCTCATCCCAGGCTATGGTGTGCTAAAAATGAAGGTGATCTGTGTTCTGTCACCCCATTTTGCAAATTGCTGTTTAGTCTTGGATCAGAGAAGAGCTTGACAACACCTTGCTGTAAAAATGAAATGATAGATTGGGGTCTGCATTTTATAGTCTCACAACACTGATCTTTGATATTTCATAGGCAAACTTTCTGTCTGAGGTTTGGAGATGGTTTTATTGTTTTTTCTTTCCTACCAAAGATTTGTTGCTCATATCCAACCCCTGAAATCTCTTGTGCACTCCCATCATACTTTTTTTAAAAACAGCATTTGATCTTGCAGAACAAATAGTATAAATAATTCATGAGAAAGACATTTTAAAGTCCAAATTCCACTCTTCCCTTCTTCCACGTACTTTTTTATTTGGCATTAAAACTATTATAAACAGGCACATTCTGGTAACAAGCTAGGCTCCCTGTGGATAGCAGGAGTATCATCAGTTACAGAAACCAAACCACGCACACAAAAAACCCCTTACACAAAACATTAGAACAATAAATATTGCCAATGCAGTATTGATTCAGCCTACTCCTGAATTATGTTAAAGCTTTTAATTCCATGCTCACTTGCTGTTTTTCCTTAGGACCGTATTACATTTAGTCAAGTACCCTTCTGAGACCTTATACTACAGTCAGGGCATTTGAACATGAATGTCAGCATTAGCAGCATTTTCAAGTTTGTGAATAACATTTACTTTAAAAACACAGCTCCACTAATCTGTGTTCCTAGACTAACAATTTGTTTCATTAATATTTTGTATAAGCCATTATTTAATACTTTTTTAAAGTATGTGACATATTGGAAAGCCTTCAACTTATCACATTGTTTCTTGAGTGATGGACAGTGGTCAACATTTTATACAAAATTCTAGCACGTTAACATCAGTCTCCAAAATCTTTCAATCCCACAGCATGGCAAATTATACTGGCTGCTCTTTAGTAAAAGGGAACAGCTTTAAGGATCCATCAACAGTTTGTGTCCCCTCTGGCTCATTAGAAATGCCGTCAGAAGAGAAGCACACTTCTGTTTCAAACATCCTACAGCACAGACTGGATGATACGGCAGAAAGAAGAGCCCTGCTCGCTGCGTACAATCCAGCTATGGCTGTTTCTTGGTGACAAATGGGGCAAGACTGCTGTTCCTTGGCTCTGTTCCTTCTAGGTACTTGGGATGACACTAGGGATGACTAGGCAGGGTGACACTCCTTGCAGAGAGGGTGGTGCTCTTCCCTGGAAGAAGAGGGATAAGGAGAGCAAGCGTAATCCCCAAATCTATAGCTTCCCAGGGAGCTCAGAGCCTTCTTGTGGCCTAGAATTGCTTAGCTCTGCCCCTTGCTTGCTTTGGAGTACACCTTTTGTCAAGATTGCTACTCTTACTGCTCTCCTGAAGGCTCATGGAAGAACATCAGGGTAAATTAGCCCATCTGTTTTCATTTGGCAGAGATTCAGCAAAACACAGTTTAGCAAAGTGCTTAAACAAATGCTTAACCGTAAGCTTGCTATTAAGGACCTAAGAAAGTGCTTTGCTGGATTAAGAGCAAAAACTAGTGGAAGAGGAAGGGGGTGTTCATGGTCTGTTGCACAGTGGGAGGCTTGAGAACTGAGAGGGAGACTGCTTTCAAGATATGCCAGGATTTGTGCATGTGGTATGGGACACAGGGGGTGAAGATGGTGGCCATGTGTGACCACAAAACAGGAGAGAGGCTGTGGCATGGAGCTTCACATGCCATTTTCATGAAAAAAATAAAAGGGCAAGATTGCACAACACTGCTTTTTGACAGTGTTTCAGGTCTACTGGCTTGTGTCTTGGGCTGCTTCACCCTCTAGATATTAGAGTGGCATGAGTCCCAAGGAGGCGCAGAGGCGAAGGCCATAATTCCCAAGGGTGCAGAGACTTAACTGCACTGCCCATCGGTGGGGGGGAGCGCAAACACAAGGATGCTGTGTAGCTTGTATGTCTTCCTTGCTCTAGGGCCTGTGCTAATATCTCAGCTCCTCACATAATCACTGCTCCGTCAGCCATGGGAGGTAGAAGCAAACCGCTCAACTTTTGTGTGATGACGGGGATAGTGAAGATCCAGGTAGCAGTTTCACTACAGGTTCATAGCAACTCTCCCTTTGCAATACAAATACTGCCTGCTGGTGTTTACTCCTGCTTTTTTTTAAACTAAAATGAGACAACACATTTGCACGACTAATCTTTTCATAATGCATTTTACCTCTTGCAAACTGGATATAAATATAATTATTTTTGAAAAGACAGAGAGATCTAACCAGATCTTTATGGAAAGGTTCTTGTAGACAACACAATCCATCACCTTTCCATTAAAGAACTATACAAAATTAAATAAGTGATAAATTAAATATTAATGACCAATGCATCACAGAGATCTCTAAAAGTTTACATGAGTACATAAGTTAGAGTGCTTATTTGTGCAGCAGCTCAGCCTGTTCCCACCTAACTCATTAATTTGCTTGCTAAGTGCTTCACAGGCCTCTAAGCAATCCCATGGCCCCAAAATCACCTCCAAATAAAAATTCCAGCTCTAGACCTCCAAGCCCAAGTTGTTTCAGTTCCTCCTTCAGCATCTCTCAAATACCCCCTCACCTTACCATGAGCTTCTTGGCTTATTTGTGTCTGTCTCCACCACCCACATTCAGTTTTACCATAGCTGGAGGTTGTGGTGGCACAAATAGAAATGATCAACCCCTGGTTTCATTCACACCAGAACAAAACCAGCATCCTCCCCTGCAGCAGGAACTGCAGAGCTTCTGTAGGAAGTTCTGAGCTGGCAGAGGAGGGGAGGCTGGGGAGGATGCACAGCTCAGGCAGCTGGGAAGTCCTGTGCAGAGAGGAGCACCCTGCTGGGGTAATTAAAGAGCTACTACCAGATTTATTCCAAGATCAAGGCCCTAAACATATTTACTTATTTAACTTCCATATCTTTGAAGAGCTGCATACAATGGACTTCTGAAAACCTGTTCTGGGACAGGGGAGAAAGACCCCAATCTCTACCCCCAAAAGTACTTGCTACAGAGTCCCAGCAGCTCCTGGGCCCTGCACCTGCAATGGTGCTGCAGAGCTGGGGTTTAGCAGCTCAGCTTTCAGCCAGAGCCTGAGGACGGTCCCCACACTGGTTTCCACTCTCTAGCGCTGATGTGCAATGCAGCCAGATCCAGTTTCCCAAACAAGCATTTCTGTGTCTGTTTCTTTGTGTCTCTGCTACAAGTCTCTCATGTAACACCTCTCCCCATGACCTGCGTGGCTGTCATCCTTCCCACTGAGGAACACGAGCGAAGACAGCCTGAGGAGGTTAAACACCGCTCATTAATCGATCAGCGGAGCCAGTGCCAAGCAAAGCAAGTGCTGTTTTCCCTCCCGCCCACCACGCTGGGGCTGAGGCTGCTGCTTCTGGAAAAAACCCTGCTGGGAGAAGGAACAGGCACGCTGGCGGGATTGAACAGCCCACAGAAAAGGATGCTCAGTGGCTGTGGGGTCAGGCCCTTTAACTGCAAGTGACACCTGGGCCTTTTGCAGAGGTTTTTCTAAAGCCGTGCAATACCCGGCTGGCTTTGCATCGCCCCTGACAGAGAAAAAAACTGAGCCCTCTCAAACAGCCTAAGCATCTTTCTGCAGCCTGGCATGTAAGTTATATTCTGGGAGTTTTGAAAAAGTCACACCCTTCCCCCCAAATCTGGCTTGCTGACAGAAAGTATTAGGACCTTTGGGTCAGCTGCTGTCTCATGGACATCAGTGGGGTTTTAAATCCTGCATTTTTTCTCAACACCTGAAAAAAAGCCCCATGGTGGTAGTTCACACAAATAGTTCCACTGACTTCTTAAGAGCAAGGCAAATCCTAAAAAGAATGTAGGGTTTCCATTTTTAATCCCCTCCAAAACAGCTTAGGTATGTATGATGGAAGTAGCTGTGAGAAATAATTGCTGCACAGGGGCCCAATTACTCACATACTTCAAAACAAACCAAAACTCCCACCTGGTATGAGTGAAGGGCTTAAAAGGAGTGGGTTAAGAAATGGATAAAAGCATCATTTCAGACCTATATAGCTGTCAGTTTAAATCTGTTTTTCTTTATTCTTATTAAAAATTATCATTAACCTAATTGTGACTCTTACCTATCACTGACATTCTTTGTGTGTGTGTGTTTGTTTGTTTGTTGGATTGTTTATTTTTAACCTGAAGCTCCTGTTTCACAGGAATAAAAGCCTCCAAACCCTATAGGAAACTGAATTTTGGAAGGTTTGTATAATACAACAAATACCATAAAGCCCTGCTCTGGGGTCCATTAGGTGTTTGGAGACCTGCTGTGGTGTTAATGTGCCTTAATATGACCTGTAAAGGTTACAGACGTGGAGAAGTGATATCCTTAACAGAAAGGATTTTGTTACCTTCCTTGGGTTTTTTAACAAAAAAAGAACTTTCTACAAAGATCAAGTATAAACTATTCCACGTAGTTTGGGTTGAGTTGGAATCTCCGTGCGGATAAGTCTAAGTGACAGAAATACTTCTCCAGCCTTAATTACAGTAGCAGTGTCAAGTGGTGCTGCATTAAACTGACCTTTGGCTTTATGTTAGCTGAGCTAAATAAATAAAAAAATCGTAAATTCCCAGCAACAAACACAAGCATATCTTATCATTCACAGTGTGAAGTTGTTACTACAGTGCCATCTTCAGTGCGTTACATAAAGTGGAGTTTTCCTGTATAGAGGATTTTTCATTGTTCTTTATGGGTTGGAAATGGATTAAAGGAATTTCTACTGCACAGATGAATGAGCAAAAAAAAGTGAAAGCCTCCTCTCTTTGTTAATGAGAAACAGGGTGCTGTGATTCAGAAAATATATAAATTATTATATCGGAAACATATGTAATTATCAGGCAAAACAATCTGAGTCCGGCCACCACAGTAGGCTTTGAGGTAAAAAATGGTCGTCCCCATCTACTGCCAGTGACACTTAGCAATACTGCATGGAGATGACAATTTTGCATGTGAACATGCGTTATGGGTAGTACATTACAGAATCATTAGAAGTTGTTAATGCAAGTTTGACTGTACGCTATCTACAGACAGGGAAAAAAACATACTTCTCCACAAATTTGACAGAGGATCTGGCCTAGTTGTACTGTGGAGGGTGACACATTTGGTCAAACAAGCTCTCCCAGCCTGGTCACAAACTTCAGAGTTTAGACTGGACCCAGAAGTGAAAACTGCTTTTTCTGTTGCAAAACAGACCAGCCCATATATTGAAGTAGCAGTCAGTCAAAGAGAGCCTTACATCCTTGATTACAGGGCTGCTGTGCTGTTCTGCTCCTGTTACCTTGCTTCCCTGCAATGTCAAAACAAGGATGTTACTGAGCCCTGCTACAACCTTGTTCCTTGGCCCAAGCCATGGACGTGCTGGGCCAGGCCACAGAGGTCTGCTCCAGAGGGTGCAGGAGAAGACACTCTAGCAAAGGTCACTGCCATGCTTCTGTTGTCTCTGGGGGCGTCTTGTTTGTGAGGCCCATGGCAAATGCCTGCATAAGTAGGTATGAATACATGTTGTTGCTTCAACCCACATGGCACTAAGGGACGCTAGGCAAACTGACCTCATGCATGTGAAATGTATTTGTGTGGAGAAAGGAAGTAGGAATCGACTCCAGTTCTACATCTTGGTCCCGCAACTTGCCAGCGTAAGCAAAAACTGCCAGAGGTCCCAATGTTATTAAAAAATATGACTGATTTTATTATTATAATGCAGATGTTCTCTTTGGAGGGAACATATTTGCTTGTCTTTTTTAGGCTTATATATTTTCTTGCATATGGCTCAGAGCTGCATTGCTCTGTATAGAGAAAACAGGTCTATTTAATGGTTGAAGGAGAAAAGTATACAGAAAGGAAAACCCAGCTTATTCGCTTTCAGTGATATTTCTCAATCTGAACAATAGAGTACTATGTACAGTACAATGGTATTCCCCTTTTGAAATGGATTGCATGCTGATAATACTCATCACTTGCAACCGCTTTCATTTTGAAAGCACGTTACAAATGTAAGGGAATCCTTACCAACACACTTTACAATATGTAATCCTTACTATCTTTGCTGTCGTATGGTGAAGTGGTATAAATTACTTGACAAAGCTACACAGAGAGAATGTGTCACACTGTTGTTCTCATTTGCCATTACTTCTGCTAGTGGCTAACTGTCTATGTGACTATTGCAACAAAATCATAAAATCACGTTCATGGCATCGCTGCAACAGCTAAAGTGAAACTCCAAATTCTAGGGGAAGCTACTTAAAAGATAAAGCCTCTTAGTGCTTCCATAGCTTATATTCTTGAGAAAGGATTACAGAATAGGGACCTTATTTGTTGGCAGTATCCCAATTCTCTGAAAGTACTTTCTGAATATTTCACTCAGTTAAGGCAAAAGTCATTTTCATTGAACAAAAAGAAATCTTAAATATAGGTTATTCATGATGTTGTTGTTCTTTATTTACATCTTAGAAAACCATGGGAATTAAAAGCGAAGTTTTTTGCTGGACATTTGGACACAATCTCTTGATCACATTTGTAAAACTACCAATGTATTGAACTGATCCCAAAAGTAAAGATCTTCAAGAGGATAAAACAGTGCAACCACATGGCAATATTTAAGAAAGAAACTATAATAACCCCAATTATTTCAAAGTGTTAACCCCATCCAAAGACATCACCCCTTGTATGACATTTGTACTTTTGTTGCTAACTTCATCAAATTGCAGACACACCTCAATAGGAACTTAAAGACTGGTCCTGAAGAACACTAACTGATCTAACTTCCATTAAAGCAAACAGAGAGGGAACATTCAAAAACTTGCATTTAATTTCTACCACACAAAAGGCAGCAAGACAGTTAGGATGTATCTTTACAGCTAAATTGTGCCCTGAGCTGCACATGTGAGTTCCTTGGCTCCCAGGGCATATTCTAACCCCAAAATGGAACAAGTTGAAAAGCTGCATGCTAAAAATATGAACCCAACTGCTTTCTTTCTCCCTCTTAGTAAAATACTTTCTAAATACAGATACTATCTAACAATGTGACCATTCTTTAAAATATCTGTATTTTTGTTTTTCAATCCTGAAAAAATTCAAATTCAGCCCATTTTGCTTTTCAGAAAAAAATGAAAGTTCTCCTCCCACCCTTCTCCACAAAACTATTTTTGGGTATAAGCAAACACAGACTGCACATATACCAGACTGGTGACCTGGAGTCTTATTTGTGGTGTGGAGACAAGAATACCTGCTGAGAAGGACTCACAGAGTCTATGAAATCCTTCCAGGGAGCAAGGAAATCTGCTGTATGGTACATCATTTCCTGTAGTTTCTTGCAGTGAAGAGCTCAAAATCTGCCAAAACTCTCTGCCCTTTGTGACCCTGCTCATTGAGATGTACTTACTGTGCAGCAGCTCATATTCAGATGTGAGCACTAATGTATCTCACAAAGGGAGACTCTACCAAAGAAAGTGCTCAACAAACATTAGATATGAACTAACCTCCATACCCAAACAGCATCCAACGTACACACAGATGTATCCACATCTCAGTTAAAAGTCTCATTGAGAAATATGTATCACATCTGGTTTAACCTAAATAATTTGTCCAAGACTCTTCAGTGAATAGTGACACCAAAACCTAGCTTGGGTAAGTGGGTGGAGATGTCTGCAGGATTTAGCCCACAGTCTGTCTGTCAGGCTTCAGTTGACTGAATCACATTTACTTTACACAGTACACCTTACAGTCATAAAAAGCCATGATTGTCCAGCTTCAGAAGCCCAGCATGAATCTTCCTAATGGAAGCTTAAACCATTTCCTACTCCGCTCTGTTTCAGATCGTACATCTGACATGACTCAGAAACCATCCAGGAAAGTCTCCTACCATTTGCCTTTTTTAGCTGGTTTTTGCAAATGGACAAATTCTACTCCTTTGCCTCTTTGGAAACTGCTATTCACCAATGTCTAGACAAACATTCAGCTGTAAGGGACTGGGCACACTGAAGGTGAAGTGACAGTGTGAAGTGGAAGGATGCCCTGGAAGGTCACAGTGCACACATTTCTAGGAAATTACATGAAATTAAATCAAGACTTCTTTGTTATTGTACATATGCAAAATGACTACCAAGCCATATAGAGAACACCTTTTGTTTTCTGGTTAAACAAAGACCAGAGGGACAATGATGTAACACTTGTGCACCCATCAGAGTTGATTTACAGTATTTTAAGCCTTCGCGTACACACGCATAGATGTATATACATTCATATACACACATACAAAAAATTCAGATTTAGTACCAGCTAGGCCTCTTTTTCTTATCTGATTGTTATTTGTGCTTTTAAGAAATTATTTAGTGTTAAATGACTACCAAAATTCCCAGCAAGAGAATGAAAAATCAATATAATACAGCATCAGTCTGTTACTAATGACTGGTATTTTAAAAAGAACAGACTGCTCAAAATGTACTGTTTTCAGACAATAAATAAATAATCTAATGAACACAAATAAAATTAACAGTAAAATTAAGATACTTACAATAAAGTCCCTACTTCATGAGAAAGAAGAGCATGGTAAGTTTGTTCCATTAGAGGGAGAAAATAAATTGTATTGTTAAGATAGCATTTTTATTTTATTTGATGTATATCCCAAGCCTATGTATTCAACCAGCAAATTTAAATAGTTTTGTATCCATAGTATATCTACAGGATGCCCACAGCTCTTGAATCATTGTAGAGTGCCACTGACATCAAACAGACAGAGGGCTGCACCTACTCTATATTCTGCCCTATGGTTATTTGAAATTAATAACAGCTTTATCACACAAATCAGAAGAGCTAAAAGCAAGATTATATTTTATTTCAAGTAAAAAATGACTTAGCTTATTTTTTATTTCAGTGACAGATAGATCAGCTCCTAACCTAATAGGTAAGTTTCTGCTTTTGTGTTCATTAGGGTAAGGCTGATTTGATTCCATTGTTGGGTTAGTCTGGATTTACACTGGTAAATTTCTGAGATGAGTTTGTCCCCGAGCATTAAGATTCCTTTTTTATTTTTCAACACAGCATTAATCAGAATACATAAGGATGAATGAGTTGCAGTTAGAAATAAAGACCAAATAATGGAAAAACATATTAACAGAAAACTGCCAAATTCTTCTACATTCAGGAAATCAGTGCACACATATTATTTTCAAAACATGAATACTTATTCTTGATTCTCAAGTTTTTCTTTAGAAAGATATTATATGGAATATATACGTGGGCCTTTTTCAATTAATGCTGTGGGTTTGCTTCTAATGTTACACTGCAACTGGCAGTGAAAAAAATCCATATCAAGTCCTGATTTTCTAGTCCATATCATATTCTGATTCTTATTCACCACCATTATAATGCATGTTAAATCCTACACAACAGTGAACGTTTAATGTAGATGTAATTCTGTTCCTGCTCTTCTCCCCCTCCCAAGAAGATTTTTAGTAGGCTTTGTAAAACATTTTTACTACAAAACCTAAATTTGGAAGTTAAACTACCTAAAGACGTCTTTTATCCTTTCATTTATAAAACTAACATAACCAATTGAAATGGTATATGGATTGATATTTTTCTTTTTTCTAAGGATAAACTAACTTTTCTTTCCTCTGAAAAATTGCCTTATTCAAAATGATTAATGAGAAGGGAGCAGAATCAAAACAAATGCCCCTAGCATTACATGATTGTTCCTGTAAGCACTTCTGTGTTGAGGATCTCAGAATCCAACTAAAAACTAAATTCTGCTTGTGTTACTAATGCAAAAAAACTTTACTGACTTTGGAGGGACTATTTGTATAACAGAGGCAAGGAGGATTTTGTTAGACAACAGAAGATGGAAAAAACTTTTATAAAAAATAGTAACAAATTGTCGAGGTGATTAGAAAACATTACTGTTTAACCACTTTATAGATTCTCTTTCATTCATATACAGATGATCCGAAAGAGAATATTACAGGCACTTAACAAAATCTAGTTTCAGAAATACAATAGTACCAAACAATTTGATTAATATTTCATACAAATTTTTAAGTCAATGCTGGCTAATATTTTGATGTTGCTGAAGGCAAAAAAAAATCATAAAAAACAGCTTTCTGTGTTTTACATTGGACTGGATGTTATAAGTAACTATCTTAATTATAAACTAACCTAGAATAGTAATGATCAAAGCAGGGTAAAACAAATACATTTTGTTTTCTTTACTTTATTTCAAAATAGAGTGATTATAAATACATTCTTGTTATATTTCCTTCCCAACTCTTTGGATGCAACCAAAAAAAAAATCTCACTGTGCTCATTTCATACAAATTCAACGTACAAATCATGCAAAAGATATTATAGATATTATACCACCATCAAGTTCTGGATGTGTTTTGTTGATTCTGAAACTTTTGTTAACATTATTCACAAGGCCATGCCTTTTATAATTTATATTGTCATTATGGCTTTTTTTAAAAAAATCATTTAAAAAAAGATTTTTATACTAGATTTCTATATTATTGTCAATCTTGAACACTAAATGCAAAACGTAAATCGTCTAATGGTCTTGCATTCTTGCACCATTGTAGTTGCTTTCTGATAAAATTGCACAAATTTTTTCTTTTTCAAGGAAACAATTACACTTTATTGATTTTATTTAAAAATGGAAACTTCTTTATAATACAATGAAGACAACAGATCATGTTAACACCTTCACTGATTTAGTTTATGTCTATGGGTCTTAACAGCCATTTTACAAGCATGGCCACTCAAACCAATATAATGACCAGATAGATCTGTTAAGCCACATCCGAAGAGTCACCTTCCCAGATAGACTGACTATAGATTTGAATGGACATTACACTAAAACTGCTGTGCAGACACATACACTGTTTCAAAACATGGAGGAAATAAACTGACATTAAGGTTGTCATTCAAAGTAACAACTTCACAGAAATATAGTGTTTTGCCAACTTCTGCATTCTTCACTCACACTATTATGCCTACATATTGCGCCATATATATAAAACACTTAGGAACAATTTCTACAGGAAGGTCCAGATTGTGCAACCTTTATTGATGCTGGTGAACCTACACTCAACTGCATAATCCCAAAAGAGTCACTGGGCTCTATGTATTATACACAATGTTTCTGAGATGGCTCTTTTTGAAGTCAGTGACAAAACTTTATCTAAGCCCCACTCTTGGGCAAGTGTTTAATTATTAGCTCATGAATAGTACCTCTGCACATGATTTAAGTTGAGCTTAAACGCTTTACTGGATTGGGACCTCAATGAGCAGGAAAATCTGACCCAGTGTAACGGTACAGCATAATGGTTCAGTTCGTCCTCTTTTGATCAGTGAATAGAAGACCTCACCACAAAAAAGAAAAAAAACACAACACAAAACAAAACAAAAAAACAGCTTTTTTAGCTGAGGAAGGTATGATCATTTATCACTGTTCTTTTCACTCAGGGCAACACAAATCAAAAGCACATCAGTTTTAACATCATTTAGAAGTATTGGCTTATTTGAAATTTTCAATATTTTTCACGCACGCCTCTCGAGAGAAGGGTATGGGACATGACAGTCTCTGACAATGCACTGAAGTGTGTCAGAAACCTTATGCTTTGGCAAATCCCAGTGAATCTTGACACGTCCTCAAAAGCCATGCAGCACTGTGCAGAGCAGGCACAGTCATCCATTATTCTCAGCCTACTGATGGAGCCATTACAGTCTATCATGTCAGTGCATCTTTAACACTCCTTAAGCCACAGACTGTTAACACAATAAGCTCAAATGTTCTTATTCAAGCCTTGGCCATGTATTGCATCATTGGGCAACCAAGAACTTTTTATGCTAGAAATGCGTATGTACACAGTATCTATGTCCTGAAAATCCCTATGAC
>VYZW01057774.1:136972-151447 GCA_013401315.1 Balaeniceps rex | reverse complement strand
GACTAACCGACTTTAAATCTGATTTTCACATGTCATCCAATTCTCCCAAATGTCAGTTTCTGAAGAGATTAATTCAACTGGGGAAATCTTGCCTCAAGTATCTTGGGAGGAATCTACTGTATCAGAGACCAAAATTAATCTAGGATTCACATCACACAAATGAAAACAGACATTTTAGAGAGAAACAGGAGGATTACTCAGAGAAGTTTTATGAGGATACTTCATTCCACGAATTTTCATATTGAATACAAGTAGGAAAAGCTATGAACTACACAGCCTTCACTCTTGTTTCTGCATTTATTTTCAGACAGCAAATATTAATATATTTGGATGCTAGTATAAGTTGTGCAATAAATCTGATGCTGCTTTCTGCTAACCAAAAGCAGCCTAGTATTCATACATAACTATACACCAAAAATTTTGAATCCTCACTTTCTGCTGAGGATGATGACTGGTTCTAGGAAATTTAAAGCAAGTTTTCAATGCACCTGCAGTCAAGGAGACAGTTTAAATACATTAGAGAAAATTCTGATCTCAAAGGCAAAAAAAATAATTTACACTTAACTAAGACAAAACTTCACTCTTCCTGATCAAAAACCCATGATTAACTCAGATACAGAAAGGATCTAATAACCTTAAGGCATCAAAATTCACATCCTCATAGCTTTTTTTTTTGTGGTGTTGTTTTTTAAAAATCATAGCCATCCACCAGTTAAAAATTTCTATGGAAAAGATTTTTTTTTATACAGAATGTCCCATATAAGTTTGATTATGTATTTTCCAGTGATGGTTGCTACACAAAAGTACTAATCAATCCTGGAAAAAATACAGCTTGATAATCAGCTTCCGTAAGTTGGCGCTGCAGCATTACACACAGAAGAGTTCCAAAGGTTCCAGTGAACACAGTTCTGGTGCGCTTCACTGCTATAAAGTCACTGAAGGATGGAAGAATAATTGTCAACTACAACAAACTTTAATGAATCTCTGAAAGGAAAAGTTAGACACATCTACTAATTCAATAGAGCCAAAGGAGAAGTAAAAAAAACCCCAAAACAAAACAACCCAAACAAAACCAAAACCCAACCCCCCCCCCCAAAAGACAGAAGCAGCCATGCATGTACTCTGTACTCTATAAAATCAACACACAGATAAAATGAAAGGAAAACAGCACAATATGGAAAGCAGCAAGAACAGTTATAACAGCGTGTGTTGTTTATTGTAGAGGAAAAGATCATGAAACATATGCAGTTCTAGGCTTGATTTTCAGCAGCAAGGCAAAAACAAAGCAAGCTGGAACTCAATAATGTACCATATGCTTTTCAGAAACAGAAGTGTCAGAACTAAAACTGAGGAAAAGCATTTAGTAATCTAGTTTACATCTTCACCATTATATTTCTGCTGTGACTCCATGTATGTAAACAAGCTAAAAAAAGGGATTCTCAGAATTATTTCTTTTTTTTATAGCCATCTATTACTCTGCTGACTGAAGACTTCCTCCTATGATAACAGGTTAATAATAACTTTAAGATCAGAGGTTTAAATATTTAAAGAAGAAATTGGTTTTAGAAATACTAACTTGTAGATTTGATGCTAAATATCTATTTCAGTTCAAAGAATTTGCACTTAAACTCACACACAGCATATGTGCATATATATACACACACAACATATTACATATATACACACACAGACACATACTACATTTATATACACACAGTGGGATTTTTGGAAAACCCACTAAGCATCTAAACTTCTGAATAAAGTTTGGAGGAGAAGCAACAAGCTTACCAAGCTAGAAGTATTACTTTATCACTCTACCTTGCCGAGAAAGCTGACTGAAGGTCAAACACTATGTGTTCCATTCCCCAAAGAAAAGGAAATGGTTAACAGGTATTGGGCTACTTTCAGATGCTGTCTATGTTTTTGGTAATAAAGGACACCAAGGTTATATAGGGATGTCTCACTTTGCAACTGTTAGCTTTAGCGGGAAGGTGCAGAGAGGGTCCGGAACGCCAGGGTTGCTGCAAACTTTGGTAGTGTCAGTGTCAGCAATTTACTGATTTGTCTTGGAATGGCACTGGGTGCTGTAGCAACTTTCCAAAACAATTTAACATCAGTCCAGTATCAGGAAAACAAAGTGTCCATTAAAGAAAGTAGTTTGAACTCTTGCCTCCTCATTTTCCTCTCAATCGTGAATTTACCTCCCCTCACCAAATCAGGACTCACATAATCAAACACAACCTTCCCGTCCAGCCTCAGCAATAATCAGTAAAGTCTCACTGCAGTAGTTACTCTTACACAAAAAACCCTCAAACGCTTCTGTCCTCATACTGTGTTTTCTCAGCGTCACTTGGTTTCTATTAACTCCTATGGATCTTCTCCATACTTCATCCACAACCTTACTCACCACCAAGATATAAGGAGTACGTTACCCACTCACGTTGAACACAGTGATGAGAAGGTGCAAAAGCAGTACTTCTGCACTTACTAGAGAGGGAGGAGCTAATGGGCTTGGTCTTTGCTTTTCCTTTTCCCTGGTTTTGTCGGGTAAAACTAACAGTAGTCCCTTGTTCTGTGGGACACAGAAAGAGGCAGTCTCCCACAGCAGCACTAAGTAGCATATGAACATCCACGCAGCTTAAGCTCCCTACGTTTTCTGCCTGAACACACACATTCCTCTAACTTTCTGGTTTGTTTTGTTTTAAAACATGGCGGAAAGTTACAGCTTTAACCTGATCAGACACTTCCACTATTTGAAGCATATGACCTTTCATCTTAACATGTTCAAATATTTATACTGCTATTTCACATTTAAACTGCTAGCAGAACTTCAAGTATTTGAAATAGATTATCTTGAAGATATGAACAGTTCTAGAAAAGTACTGAATGGTCTATATCCATTTGGTAATTCAGTTTTGCAGTATATACAACTTAAATCACAATAATTATCATAGTTAATTCTGGTAAGGTGCAAGGAGGGGGGAACTGATTAAAAAAATCATCAGATGTTTCACAACTGAACAAAAAGCTGGAAGTTCTAGGATACGGTTAACTAGTCTAACACAGGAAATACCAAAATATAAAGAAAATATTTAAATAAAGAGTTTTCTACTAGATTTTCAATACCTTTTTCAGTCAGGACTGGCTAAAACTAATTAGAATGGCTACAGTCCAACCTACACACTATGAAGGCAGAAGAACATACACATTTATTTACACGGACAAAACAGCTCTGCATTTTGATTGTGGGAACACAATTAAGCTCTGTCAGCACTACAGATTATGTTATAGATTATGCAATCCAAACACCACAATGCTGTTATGAAAGAAACTGGAAAAGCAGTTTTTGTATTTTAAGGAAGTAACCCCTACAGAATGTATGTATTGTAGCTAAGCAAATAGGAGACTTTCAGAAAAACAAAGCAACTCCATCATGAAGGCAAAAGTCTTCACACTTCTTNTACAATGAACTAATATTCTGGTTAAAATATTTAAAAAAAAAAAAACATGAAAAACGCTCAGAATTACACGTTGTACTTGAATACAACACACTTCATTTGAAGTGTGATGTATTCACATTCCCTTTCATTACTGTACCATATAAAACAGAAGGAACAAATAATTTTAAGACCCTTATAAATAAATAATGGCCTGCCTGACCTTTCTGTGGCCTAAGTCTTAATTGGGCAACCTTGACAGAGTAAGCAGTACCTGCAATTCTGAATTTCTTATATTTCAGATATACAAAAGTATTTTCTACTTAGTGATGGTTTTTAAATCACCAGATGCAAAAAAGGTTTCCAGTAAAATTTCCTGTCACTGAACAAA
Organism: Balaeniceps rex; assembly: GCA_013401315.1. Classification (NCBI taxonomy): domain Eukaryota; kingdom Metazoa; phylum Chordata; class Aves; order Pelecaniformes; family Balaenicipitidae; genus Balaeniceps; species Balaeniceps rex. The sequence goes on along the minus strand of VYZW01057774.1, from coordinate 147,619 downwards.
TGCATTTGCAGATTGTTCATGAGTCATGTATCAGATGCGAAGGAAGGACAGAAAACAAAAGTCACAACTTTCACTAGACATCGTGGAACACAGAACGGTAGACAACATTGTGGTATAACTGCTAGTTATGAAATGCAGAAAGAAACTGACTTTCTTTATTGGTGACTGAGAATCTGCCCAATGCTTTCTGGAGATTCTTTTTTTCCTTTTTTAAAATAAACACTACCACGTCCACTTTAAACAGCATTCTTAATGAGCAGCTTTTTTATTTTTTTTTTAATAAAAAAGGATACCACCAGCATATATCATGTTTTTCCCTTAACAAGATTAACAGAAACCCCCACAAATTCATTTCTTTGAAGAAATTCTTTGCTTGTTTTCCAGTTTTAATCTTGCTTAGCAGGAGAAAAAGAGACAACATTTTAATGAAAAAGTATCTCCAAAAGAACACTTAAGCTCATATTGGACTCAAAGTTTTGCACCATTATGGACTAAGCTTGACAGCACAGCTTGATAATCTTATTTTTGGGGAAGGCAGAACAAGTAACTCAGTCTCAGCTATCTTTGAAAGGTCATGGTGATTAGGGGAGGTTCCCAAGGACTGGAACAAAGCAAATGTCACTGCAATCTTCAAAAAAGGGCAAAGAGGAGGATCCAGGGAGCTACATGCCGGTCAACACCACCTTCAGCTCTGCAAAGATGAGCGAGCAAATCTTCCTAGAAGCCATTTCCAAACATGTTAAAGAAAAAGGTGATTGGGAGTAGTCAGTATGGATTCACAAAGGGTAAATCATGCCTGACAAACCTGGATGGCCTTCTACAATGATATTACTAGCTTGGTGAATGAGTGGAGAGCAGTAGATACTGTTTATCATGACTACAGCAAGGCTTTTGACACTGTCTTGCATAACATCCTCACACAGAAACTGATGAGGTACAGACTGAACATAGGCACTGAGGTGGACTGAAAACTGGCTCAAAGGGTTGTGATCAGCAGTGCAAAGTCCAGCAGGAGGCCATTCACTAGTCATCTACCTCAGTGACTGATACTGGGACAGATAATGTTTACTATCTTCTTTAAAGACCCGGATGACAGGACAGAGTGCACCATCAACAAGTTTGCAAGTAATAGAGAGTTGGGAGGAGTGGTTGATGCACTAGACGGCTCCACTGCCGTCCAAAGCGACCTTGACAAGCAGAAGAAATGGGCCAGCAGGAATCTCACGAAGTTCAACACAGGGAAATGTGAAGTCCTGTACCTGAGGAAGAACGATCCCATGCACCAGTACACACGGCGGGGGCTGACTGGCTGGCAAGTAGCTTTTCAGGCAAGGAATGGTGGACAAGTTGAATGTGAGCCAGCAAGGCACCCCTGAGTCAGAAAAAGGCCAACAGCATCCTGGGTTGCATTAGGAAAAGTATTGCCAGCAGGTCAAGGGAGGTGATCCTTCCACCTGCCCAGCACTGGTGAGACATCTGGAGTTCTGGGTCCAGTCCAGGGCTCCCCAGTACAAGGAGGACATGGACATACTGGAGAGAGTCCAGCAAAGGGCCACAAAGATGATGAAGGGACCGAAGCATCTGACATGTGAGGAGAGGCTGAGAGAGCTGCAATTGTTCAGCCTGGAGAAGAGATTTACCAGGGGAGATCTTATTATCAGTGTGCATAAATAGCTGAAGGTGGGAGGAATAAAGAAAACCAAGCCAGACTCATCTCAGCAATGCCCAGTGAAAGGACAAAAGACCATGGGCACAAACTGAAATACAGAAATTCCACTAAAATGTAAGAAGTTATTTCACTGTGAGGGTGGGTTGAATATTTGGGAACAGACTGCCAGAGAGGCTGTGGAGTCCCTTATCCTTGGAGATACACAAAAGCCAACTGGACATGGTCCTGGGTGACCTGCTCTAGTTAACCCTGCTTTGAGCGGGGGAAAGCTGGACTGCATCATCTCCAGAGGTCCCTTCCAACCTCAAGGGTTCTGTGATACATCTATAAGGATTTTTAAACAACAATAGTAAAAAGAAAGAATAGTCACAATTGGGTAAAGAAAAAGAAACGGTGGTGGTATGTTTAACTTTGCGTAGGCATACTTTATTCTTTTTTGTTTGCAAGGCTTTAAAATTCAACTTTCAAGGCAGAACATGTAAACAAACAATAACAGTTCTCCTCTTGCATGTTACAGATTACTACTTCTAAACGTCATTATTTGAAAGAAGAATTGGAAGAGAAAGCAAGTTTGGATATTGTTTTTTCCCTTTTTCTGGAATGTTCTGTCCATACATTCATTACAAAAAGATTTATCAGCTCTGTCTCGGTATTTAAGCTTCCCCTACATTGGGAAGATCTCACTGCAGTCCAAACCTTATCTCAGGAACTGTTGCAATCCATTCTCTAGTCTCATTTTAGAGCTCTTTTCTGTGGTTTTACCCTACAAATTAATTTCTCTTTATGATCATAGAATCATAGAATCACAGAATGCTTTGGGTTGGAAGGGACCTTTAGAGGTCATCTAGTCCAACCCCCCTGCAGTGAGCAGGGACATCATCAACTAGATCAGGTTGCTCAGAGCCCCGTTCAACCTGACCTTGAATGTTTCCAGGGATGGGGCCTCCACCTCCTCTCTGGGCAACCTGTTCCAGTGCTTAACCACCCTCATTGTAAAAAGTTTTTTCCTTATATCTAGCCTAAATTTCCCCTCCTTTAGTTTAAAACCATTAGTCCTTGTCCTGTCACAACAGGCCTTACTAAAAAGACTGTCCCCATCTTTCCTATAGGCCCCCTTTAAGTACTGAAAGGCCGCAATAAGGTCTCCCCGCAGCCTTCTCTTCTCCAGGCTGAACAGCCCCAACTCTCTCAGCCTGTCNCAGCTTTTCATCCACCAGTACCCCCAAGTCCTTCTCCACAGGGCTGCTCTCAATCCACTCATCTCCCAACCTGTACTGATAGCAGGGGTTGCCCCGACCCAGGTGCAGGACCTTGGCACTTGGCCTTGTTGAACCTCATGAGGTTCTCACAGGCCCACCTCTCCAGTCTGTCCAGGTCCCTTTGGATGACATCCCATCCCTCAGGCGTGTCAACTGCCCCACTCAGCTTGGTGTCATCTGCAAACTTGCTGAGGGTGCACTCGATCTCGCTGTCTATGTCATTGATGAAAGTATTAAACAGCACTGGTCCCAGTATGGACCCCTGAGGAACACCACTTGTTACCAGTCTCCATTTGGACATTGAGCCGTTGACCACTACCCTCTGGTTGCGACCATCCAACCAGTTCCTTATCCACCGAACAGTCCACCCATCAAATCCATATCTCTCCAATTTAGAGAGAAGGATGTTGTGGGGGACTGTGTCGAAGGCTAAATAATTACTTCTTCTGCATAAAGATCAAGCATGGGAATGGCAGACTATAAGGGACTTCCCTAGATCATCAACTCCCGTCTCTTGTTATCACAGGCAGTGATCCCTCATTCCATTCAGATACTTCAAACCACTTAACTTAATTTTTCACTCCTTTTCTCCCATTGGAAGCTGCTCCAGAACTGTGCTTGTCTGGGGCTTAAAATATTCTTCCTAGGTTAAAGATATGGAGACTGCATATGTTTTTGCCAACACTTCTTCCTCACTGGAGAAGATCTTTCTCAAGTGTTCTGAAACCCTAATCATAAGTTTTTCTATCACCTTGACTGGTTTTGTCTAAAAAAAAAAAAAAAATTTTGAAGAAGTGTCCAGGCAGACACTAACATACAAAACCAAGTCTCACCATTCAAGATACCCAGTTGTAAGCAAATGTCAGTCTAGAGGCCACAGAGTTGTTAGCACATGTTGTGCTCTACCAAGCACAAGTAAGCTCTACCATAGGGGAAGGTTTATCAACCTTAACAGGGTCACGTGGTAATGTAAATATATAGCTTCCAAATTAAGACTCAAGCATGGCTAGACAGCTTGGCAGCTGTTTGGTCCCATCCTTCTATGAAGATGTTCTTTCACAAGACAGTTTTTCTGCTTCATACTCCTTACAAATCTCTCCTCTGCACCAGTTCTACCTTCACCTCAATCTCTAAAACACATGCATGACCAAAGCTGCACAAATATATTCCAGATGAAGGCTTACTATCTTTTACAGTGTCAATATGTCAATGATGCTGTTGGAAGAAGAAAAAAAAAAAGATACTGAAGTTTCCTTACCTGTTGTGCTCCATCCCCACTAACAATAGGGGAAGTTAGAAGAGGGATTTCACTACTTATAATCGAAGTGGTATCCAGTAACGGTGGATGTTCTGCCATCATTGATGGTACGCTAATTCACAAGATCACCTGCAAAGAAAAGTTACTCAAATGGTTAAACTATATAAGTATTTCTGAATAATTACCCTTAAAAAACAGCCTCATTTGAAAAAAAAAATTATGAAATTAGACACCTTTAGAAAGTATGTTTCCACAACATTCCCGCAATCATGTAAACCTGAAGCTGTGTTTTGCCAGCTAGTGTAACCCTTATTTATACGGGGGTAGGTTTAGACCCCCTCTAGCGGCTGAACCTTAGAAGAAGATACATCACAGCCTTGGAGCTATCAAACCTGAATCTTTTAACCTTGATTATAAATCAAGATTTTGTCTAAGTTTGACTGGCACTGCTGACAAAATGCCTACTGGAGAAAATGGGGGGGAGGGGAAAGCACAGTTGCTTAGAACTTACATATATAGTGGTCCTGTTTATATGAAACTGGTAAAAAACTGAGATCTATGAACAGGGACACTGGGTTTTTTTGTTTGTTTGTGGCTTTTTTTTTTTGCCACCCAGGCAAGAGGCCTGTGAAAGCAGTGATCAACTTTAACTNCCTACTGGAGAAAATGGGGGGGAGGGGAAAGCACAGTTGCTTAGAACTTACATATATAGTGGTCCTGTTTATATGAAACTGGTAAAAAACTGAGATCTATGAACAGGGACACTGGGTTTTTTTGTTTGTTTGTGGCTTTTTTTTTTTGCCACCCAGGCAAGAGGCCTGTCAAAGCAGTGATCCACTTCAACTCTGATGAGTGTTAAGTAACAGCATAACAGAAAGCAAGATTCAGCTGAGCATTCCTTTCAATTACATTAACAAGTCATAAGTAATGTGTTTCATGTTATTTTGCATGTTAGTGCTATATGAAGACTAGATGGAAGAATTAAGACCAGAAAAGCTGAAGATTACCATTTTCCCATGTTGGAAATATGTATTGCAAGTCTAATAAGCCACTTTTGAAATTGTGTTTCATTTTGTTTAAAAAAAAAAAAGTCACTAAGTTATACTGGTTTAGTGTACTGGTCTTAACTCCATCCCAGCCAGACTCAGTACACTTATATTTTTGGGGAGGGGGGGGAAGGAATTAGATCAACAAGAATTGAGAAATTGATATTTTCAAACCAAAAAGACATATGGAAAGAATTCACTAGAGGTGAATAGTATATTCAGAATTCCCACAAGCTAATCACATTTTGCATCTGAAAACAGTGCTTAACATCAAACAGACATAAAGATTAAACTCCGAATAAGCTTGTACAGTGTTTCTAAAGCAGAACTGCCTCTCTTAGGCAGTACTTACAGTAGTCTGGTGAAAATAAGTAGGTACAATTTTAAAGTTACACAGCCTGACAGTCAGTAATGTTACAGTTTTTAAAGTTTTGCCTTGATATCAACTGGCTAATGAAACTCCCTACAAACACTTCTAAACTTCTAATACAGATATACTGTCTGCTCATAAACAGAGATGCTTACTACTTACAGCATATAAAACTTACTTTAAATGAAGAGATACCCGATAAAATTCAAGGAGCGATAAAGTCAGCTTAATGACACTGACTTTGGTACCAAGTTCTAGAGATGATATTTGGTTAATTTAAAGAGCTGCTATTACAGTTTACTACTCAGAAGCATTCTCTAAAACTATCTCCATCCCACCCAACCGACTGCTTTTACTTGTTTGCCCCTCTAAGGCAGATGTTGTTGTGTATCTGCTGTGGGTTGAAATCTGTAATACAGTGCTGTCAGTACAAGAAGACTCACACAGAACAAAGACTTTACATTTTCTAGAAAATGCGTTAACGAGGCACTATAAGCCTCTTGTATAGCTATACATATACAGTACGATTTAGCTATTCCCATGCTGAAGGTTGTCCTACTATAGAACTATGAACTTGGGAAAAAAAAAAATTCTGAAATTATTTTAGAGGTTTCATTTACTTTCCTGGTATACTCTGCAAAGATTAAAGTTGGGAAAAAAATCCCTCTAGGTTAAAAGACTTTGAAAACTAACTGTGATTACTTAAGAATTCATCACCTCTTATGCCAAGTCATTTATACCTGCTTAGCCAGACTAATTGGTCTCCTAAGCAGTGAGGACAGTTTTATATTCCTACCTTACCTTAAAAGCTTTCCCACTCATCAAAAAATCCTCCAGGCTACAGTCGGTCCCCACCACTTCTGCAGGTGGCAGAGGGCTGATGAAAGTTACCTGGATCATCTTTCAAGCTAGCAAGTTTGATGGTAAGCTTCCCAGGACCATTTAATGTAAAATGAATGCACAGCCTGGAAGCAAGTGTTAGAATCAAGGCATCCCTCCTCCCATGATAGCTACAACCAGGCTTGCTCTTGTGTCGTCTCTTGATCTCACAGCTCCAAATATTTTTTTGCGCTCCTATCTACAGTATCACAGACATAAAAGTAATTCCAGTACTCCAAGCTATAACACAACACACGCCCAGACTAAGCTGGCTTGAATTTCCCCAGGTTTAAGTTGAATCCAGCTCATTATTCCCAAGCCACCATGCTAATGACTAATCTCTTATATAAGAAAGCACCAACCTCCTTTATCACACACAATGACTTTTGACTGAATCCATAACTTACAATGCACTCAGTGCTATCACCATTTATTAGGCATAACTCAAAACACGTCTATCAAATTGGACACCAGTGAGAATTAAACTAACCCAAACTGACTCAAATACAACTGTCGTGACAACTTGTTAAGCCCTTCCAAGACAGCTGCAGCTCTGGACATACATAACATTCGGTCTCAGATTCATTCGTTCTCTCACACAGGTGTTTAATGATTTGATTTGTGCAAAAATAAGGTTCCCACAGGCACCTGTGCGCTTAGGTGGGTAGTCCACCTTTGGCACACAGCCTTCAGTGCCTTAACTGGGACACAGCTAAATTCCATGTCTGGATCCAAGTGTTTGATTTATTCTGGAGGTGAAGCACCCTGCTCATTGATAAACCCTGACAGGACATACTAGGTATAGTGTTATTCCTGACACCCTCTACAACAATAATAAAAGTGCTACCTGTCAGACTGTGTAATCAATCTAGGGAAAAAATAAATCAATGCTTTCTTGACAATACAGTATTAGATTTCTCTGCAATGCCACTGAACTAGTCTTGAAGACTAAAGGCTTAAACTTCACACCAATGCGGGTCTATGCTACACGTGTCATCAAAAGCCTCTTCCCTATCAGTAGTCAAGAAGCAGCAATCTGTACAAGTCCGTGTGCACAATCTGGTCAGACAGTAAGACATGGTATGTCCACCAGTCGCAGGTGCCTTTTCTATGAGGACAAGTAAAGACAGATAGGCATTTGAAAACGGACAAGTACTGTGTACCAGAAGGAGCAGAAGTCAGATAAAACGGACAAAAGGTTGGCATCAAAATAAGCAGAACTGTTCAATAAGCATATCTTGGAACTAAATGCTATTATATCACATTCGATGAAAGGATGATGGGTACAGACAGAACTTTTAAATCAGCAGACCCAGATAGCTTGCATTCAAGACTTGTAGAAGAAGAGATCTACCTAGATCTTTGAAAAGACTTGCAAATAACTTGAGTCCTGGGAAAGTCTCAGAGGTCTGGAAGAAAACTAGAANCTTTATTAAATGGGACAATTGAGGCCTGTCAGCCAACAGAGATCTGAGATGGAATAGAAGTTAATAGTTGACACTGGATGTTATTTGTAAAGAATTAAAAGACAAGTATGATTGATGGAAAAAAAGCTTATCCAATTAACTTCATGAGAATCTTCTGGCAACGGGTATTGCTGATAAAGGTACTAATAATAGAACTGGAAAAACAATCTTAAACCTTATTTGGCATTACACAACATTTCTCTTCAACAAAAACACAGAACAGATATTACATGGATTAAAACTGGACAGACAGCCCTTAAATATTAACAGTAAATACAGAGTTGTTGAGCATGCGAGTCTCCAATAGGAAGGGAAAGTATCAGTTCTTGACTTCTCATTACAGAACATCTTTTTAACTCAGCTCTCGGGGGGTGCGGGGGGAGAGGGAAGAAAAAAGAGGAAGTCAGAAGGAAGTCTGGAAATGACAAACCATGACAGTGATAAGAGACAGAGTCATTTCACTCCACTAAAATGGCACGAATAGCTTAAACATCTAGGCACAACAAAAGGTTTGAATACATAAATACATACATATTCTTTCTAAAACAAAAAAGAATGAACTCAGTCCTGTGAAGGATAGGATAATAGAAGTGGACAGCCAAACACAAGTTCCCCAAGAGGCTGTATCAGTTATATCAAGAGTTGTACCTCACTTAGCAACAAGGAGGATATTCTCCCTGCCTCTGGCTGCAAGTAACTACAATCTCTACTGGAATAACGTTAACAAACTTTGTCTCCAATTTGCTGACTTAAAATTGTTGATATCTGTTCAAAAGAGTAGTATGAGTAACTGCAACTTCTTGAAAATACTGTTCCATATTGAAAATACTGAAAGCAAAGTATGTGCATACCATAATTCCAGCCTTACTCCACATAAAACTGTTCTGGATGATATTAACTACCTTCCAACTCCAGCTACTTTCCCAATATACTCAGAATTTAGTGAGGTCTTGAAAAGGACACAAGAAAAGCAGCTTACATTTGGACAACAGGTAAGGCTCAGCCTGCAGAGCCACTACAAACAATTCACTAGCCTACCATCAGATTTCCTGCACCACTGAAAACTAATGGATGCAGCAGCCTTCAGAATGGGTAAAATAACACGTGGGATAAATCTAAGGATTTATTTAAGGCCAACTCACTACACCATTCTTGTGGACATATTAAAAGGGACCAGACAAGGAAGATGACAGGTTAGATGAATAGATAGGTAATACACTGTTACTAAGCTCAGAAGCAGCTGAGAAGTAATTTTCTACTGGTGGTGCATTAAAGGCATGGTCATTTAGAAATCTATACTGACTCATGCACAGCAACAACTGCTGCATGAACAGCTATCTCATTTCTTGTCTTGCTACTGAATATACTGAACTAGCAGTAGACATTCAAAGTGTAATTCAGGATTGCTAACAGAGCTGACACCGTTCTTTCAGAATCTGCACTGAGTTTGTCCTAGGATGCAAGGAAAGTACAAGGTCTCCTGAGATTTCAACCAAGCTGGGTAGGTTAACGCTTTGTACGAGACTTAGGTAGCAAACTACCTATTTCCCACTACCCCGAACTGAACTGCTATTCATTTTCCTTATCGTATGAATTTGAAAAGACTTTGAAATATTTTTCTGAAGGCTATCAAAGCTGAAACAAAGGGAAGGAATCTAAATTTACTGGACATGATTTGTTTAGGGACTCCAGACTTATGCCTGAGGAACCATTAAGGAATGGATTACACCAACAAGCCAAAAGGCTAAATGATGTTAAGGCTCAAAGACTGAGTTCCACCCAACAGTTCAGTAAGCAAGTTTGCCTTCCTGAACTGTAATGACAATTTAACTCAATCCTTAAATGCCTTCAGATTTGGTCCTTTAATGTTTCTGTGGTATTATTCTCATGTTCTAAAGACATATACATAACACATATATAACTCTGCTTTTTACTCAGTCAATTGTTCATTAAGGGTTAAGGAATAAGGCAGTGCATTTCCTCCGCACATGCAAAGGATCAGCATTTCCATCTCCAAGACACTAGCAGCTGATCTTAACTATAGCCTCTGAAAAACACATCAGCATTAAATCAGCTGGATCACCAAGGTAAAACAACATGAGTCAGCAGCACATGCCCTCATAGCAACGAAGGCTAACAGCATACTGGGCTGTATTAGCAAAGAAGCACAGCCGACAGGCTGAGGGAGGTGATTGTTCCCTGCTACTCAGCATTTATAAGGTGGCATCTGGAATACCACATCCAGTTTTGCTCTTCCCAGCCACCTCCTCCTCCTCAGTATAAGAGAGATGCCACAAAGACTGTTACTGGGCTTAGGCCCACAAAAGACAAGGGGAAACTAAGAGCACTGGAGTAGCCAGGGGGTCACCTACTGGCTGGATCCCACTACCTGAAGAATGCTTGCTGACAGCCTTAAATCAAACTCTTCTTAGAGGCATGCAGCAGAAGTACAAGAAGTGATGAACACATGCCGCACCACTGGAAATTTTGTCTGGTCGTAAGGGAAAAAAAGACATCTTCACAATGAGAATGGTGTAGCACTGGCATAGGTTGCCCTGAGAGGCTGCAAAAATCTCAGTCCTGTAAATCAGTGGTCTCCAAAGTGGGGCACATGCACGAGACAATCCCTTGGGGTGTCGGAAGGAAATATTTTTTGTCACTGATACATAAAAAATATTTTTAAATAGAGTTTTTCATCTT